>CP136063.1:2516682-2590788 GCA_032622095.1 Siphonodentalium dalli | reverse complement strand
TCGCTCTCTCTCTCTCCCTCTCTCTCTCACTCTCTCTCTCACTCTCTCTCACTCTCTCTCGCTCTCTCTCCCTCTCTCCCTCTCTCTCTCTCCCTCTCTCTCTCACTCTCTCTCTATCTCTCTCTTTCTATCTCTCTCTTGGTCTGTTCTAAAATAGAACAAAAAAGTGTCCCAATTAATCATCTCATATTATAATAAAATATTCGAAATAAAATCAATATTAATTGATAGATGTGTTTCAGGACAGGGATCTTCAATTCATATTTATTATTTTATACCCACGCAACTATTTCAAAACTGTTATATGAACAGATAATCCGTCTTTAATCTGACTTAGTTTAGTAACTTGTATACATAGATGCTTTTCGTTCAAGCAGGCCACACTTTGTGGACTTTTGGGGGAGGGTATAGGCACCTTGCAACCCCATACCCTGTTATGCACGTCCCTGTCTGTGAGTCATTCAGCCTAATTGTTGACTTGTTAATTTGTTCTGTGAATCCACTGTATAATATTAATCTGAATTAGTTTAGTAACTTAATATATAGATGTATTTCGTTCCAGCGGGCCACACTTTGGGGGTGGACATCATGCAACCCCATACCCCTGTATATACGTCCCTGTCTATGAGTCATTCAACCTAATTGTTGACTTGTAATTTGTTCTGTGATTCCACTGTGGAATGTTAATTTTACTCAGTTTAGTAATTTTTTCACATATTTATTTCGTTCAAGCTGGCCACAATGTGGGGGGTATAGGCGTCATGTATTCCCCTACCACTGCCTGCACGTCCCTGTCTGTGAGTCATTCAACCTAATTGTTGACTTTTAATTTGTTCTGTGATTCCACTGTATAATATTAATCTGAATTAGTTTAGTAACTTAATATATAGATTTATTTCGTTCCAGCGGGCCACACTTTGGGGGGGGTGGACATCATGCAACCCCATACCCCTGTGCATACGTCCCTGTCTATGAGTCATTCAGCCTAAGTGTCGACTTGTTAATTTGTTCTGTGATTCCACTGTATACTATTTATCTGACTTAGTTTAGTAACTTAATATATATATTTATTTCGTTCCAGCGGGCCACACTTTGGGGGTGGACATCATGCAACCCCATACCCCTGTATATACGTCCCTGTCTATGAGTCATTCAACCTAAGTGTGGACTTGTTAATTTGTTCTGTGATTCCACTGTATAATATTAATCTGAATTAGTTTAGTAACTTAATATATAGATGTATTTCGTTCCAGCGGGCCACACTTTGGGGGGCGGGTGGACATCATGCAACCCCATACCCCGGTATATACGTCCCTGTCTATGAGTCATTCAGCTTAAGTGAGGACTTGTTAATTTGTTCTGTGATTCCACTGTATAATATTTATCTGACTTAGTTTACTAACTTAATATATAGATGTAATTCGTTCCAGCGGGCCACACTTTGGGGGTGGACATCATGCAACCCCATTCCCCTGTATATACGTCCCTGTCTATGAGTCATTCAGCCTAAGTGTCGACTTGTTAATTTGTTCTGTGATTCCACTGTGGAATGTTAATCTGACTTAGTTTAGTAACTTAATATATAGATTTATTTTGTTCCAGCGGGCCACACTTTGGGGGGGGAGGTGGACATGACCAACCCCATACCCCTGTATATACGTCCCTGTCTATGAGGCATTCACACTAAGTGTGGACTTGTTAATTTGTTCTGTGATTCCACTGTGGAATGTTAATTTTACTCAGTTTAGTAATTTTTTCACATATTTATTTCGTTCAAGCTGGCCACAATTTGGGGGGTATAGGCGCCATGTATTTACCACTGCCTGCACGTCCCTGCCTGTGAGTCATTCACCCTAAGTGTGGACTTGTTAATTTGTTCTGTGATTCCGCTGTGGAATGTTAATCTGACTTAGTTTAGTAACTTAATATATAGATGTATTTCGTTCCAGCGGGCCACACTTTGGGGGGAGGTGGACATCATGCAACCCCATACACCTGTATATACGTCCCTGTCTATGAGGCATTCACCCTAAGTGTGGACTTGTTAATTTGTCCTGTGATTCCACTGTGGAATGTTAATTTTACTCAGTTTAGTATTTTTTTCTCATATTTATTTCGTTCAAGCTGGCCACAATTTGGGGGTATAGGCGCCATGTATTCCCCTACCACTGCCTGCACGTCCCTGTCTATGAAGCATTCACCCTAAGTGTTGACTTGTTAATTTGTTCTGTGATTCCACTGTATAATATTAATCTGAATTAGTTTAGTAACTTAATATATAGATTTATTTCGTTCCAGCGGGCCACACTTTGGGGGGAGGTGGACATCATGCAACCCCATACCCCTGTGTATACGTCCCTGTCTATGAGTCATTCAACCTAATTGTTGACTTGTTAATTTGTTCTGTGATTCCACTGTATAATATTAATCTGACTTAGTTTGGTAACTTAATATATAGATGTATTTCGTTACAGCGGGCCACACTTTGGGGTGGACATCATGCAACCCCATACCTGTGTATACGTCCCTGCCCGTGAGTCATTCAACCTAATTGTTGACTTGTTAATTTGTTCTGTGATTCCACTGTATAATATTAATCTGAATTAGTTTAGTAACTTAATATATAGATGTATTTCGTTCTAGCGGGCCACACTTTGGGGGGAGGTGGACATCATGCAACCCCATACCCCTGTATATACGTCCCTGTCTATGAGTCATTCAGCTTAAGTGAGGACTTGTTAATTTTTTCTGTGATTCCGCTGTGGAATATTAATCTTACTCAGTTTAGTAAATTGTACATAGATTTATTACGTTACAGCGCTCGGGACTCGTTTCTGTAAACTATTTGTCCATGTGAAAGTCGCCCGGCGCTTGTTTGATGATCGAGATGAAACGTCGCTAAGCCAGTGATATGTCGGCCCTCTGTCGGCGGATATGATTGATGGGGTACCGGTCTACCGGGAATGGAGATGAGAGGCGCCATGACATCAACACGTCAATAACTATTCAATTTTAAATATCAGTCTCGTTCTCCACAACAGAACCAACACAGTATGTTCCTAATAATATGAGGAATGCGTGTATTTCCGAGTGCATGTACATGTATATTATGGAGTACTGGCTCAATTTATTTTGCGAGTGTACATGTATATTTGGGCACTGGATAAATATAATATATAATGCCCCGTAGACTAGACTATATATAACCCCGGTGACTATATTCATGTAGGTTTGAGTTTGCAAATTGGATTAGTATCATTACCATACGCCCTTTCTGAATGGACACCATGAAAGTTTAAATTGATCGCGGATTTGCGAAAACCTTGTACCAATGCATTCTCTTATATATGCGAGTCGGCCATAGGTTGCCTCGCATATATAATAGAAAGCATTGGCCTAACAAAGTTGTTAAAAATTGTTAAAGAATGTAAGAAAAAATGAAAAAAATGATAAAGAATGTAAGAAAATTTGATAAAAATTGTTAAAGAATGTATGAACAATTTTTTTTTTAATTATTACAGAATGTAACAAAATTAACAAATTAAAAAAAAATGATAAAGAATGTAAGAAAATTTTAAAAAAAATGATAAAACAAATGATAAAAATGTTAGGCCAATGCATGTTCATATATCAGCACAGCACACTGCTATTAAACTGAACCAGCGACATCAGACCGATCGAGGACAAATGTCCTGTCAGAGCTGATGACCGGTGTAATCCAGCCAATCAGCGACGAACAGATGTCCTGTCAGTCACGGTGATCCCCGACGATGATTGAAGCATCACCCACAGCGCCCCCATCCATAACCCGCGGGCGGCGGATAAGGGTGGTCACTAAAAAGGGAGATAACTACCGGCTAGTCGCTCACCACAGCGGCCCCATCTATAGGAATCAGGGAGCTAAATGTGTTCTAGAGTCGGGGAGCGAGTACACCGTGGAACCCTAAAGGTGAAGGTAACTGAAGAATGACCTTCACCTGATACATGCGACACGTTATTAAAGGATGACATCGCGTTTATTTGATTTGTACATAATATCTAAATAATTTAAACTGGTGAATGAATGGGGGAACGGATTTTTGTGAGCGGGAAATGTATTTAACTAGCTGTTGTAGATCTGGGTTTTTCCAGATCAAATTTGGCTGTGAGATAGCCCTGTCGTACACTTGGGGATTTATTTTAAAAAGTAAACACATGACCTATGATTTTTCTTGCATTTTCGTGATCAACTGGTGTCAATCTAGCTGGGTAAACATCACTGGTATGGCCTGCAGGCTTCAATTCAGCGAATTTGGCCGAAACGTTAACACTGTCGCCTATGGGAAACCATTTAGTTCCGTGATTCCTATAAGAAAAATTTGAATTTTACGAAATTTCACATCTCACCATGATAAGTTGTTATTTCCATATTTTCTTATTTTCAAATGATAATGACCACATTTTGGACAGATTTAAAGAAGAAACGCATGGATTCGCCTGTAGATAGTAAAGAAAGTGATAAATCTGGTAATTTTGCATGGATGTCAGGTACCATTAGGGGGTCAGGGGGTCTAAAGCCCCCCTCCCCACAATTTTGAGGAGTGTTAGCCCCCCCCCCCCCCATTGGGAAAATGTGTCATTTGACCCAATTAAGCTTTTCCGGCACCCAGTAGCCTTATCTGGGACCGTAGCACCACCCCAAGTCGGGGGGGGGGGGGGGGTGATGGCATCACCACTAGAGTTACTGTCGTGCAAAACTGTCATGGCAGCTTTGTTAAACAGACAGTATGCCCTGCCATCTGGTAACATTTCATGCCTGAGGCTGTGTCTGATGTTGTATCATAATGTTTCGATATTTAAATTGACTTATGGTTGCTTTACATTGCTATTAAAATATTATTTTTTTTTATTTTCTGTTAATTTTGGTAAATATTTATTATAAATTGCCAAATTCTGCATGAAAAGGGTGTAAAATTGGACAATATATCCCTCTCAAAATGTATATTAACATTTCCTCTTCAATTTAGTAATATTATGGTATATAAGGACATACTTCAGTTATACAAGATGCATTAGCTAGTAAAATTGGAAAAAAAGCTAAATTTTTTGGCTTTATTTTGAGGATTGACACTAATTTTCAGGATGCCTCATATTGGAAAAATAAACCACTACTGCTCGATATAATCCATTTTTGATTTCAGTAAGGTCTATATTTTGATAAAATACTATAAGAAACGCTGTTATTCACACATATACATATATATAGGAATCAGGGAGCTAAATGTGTTCTAGAGTCGGGGAGCGAGTACACCGTGGAACCCTAAAGGTGAAGGTAACTGAAGAATGACCTTCACCTGATACATGCGACACGTTATTAAAGGATGACATCGCGTTTATTTGATTTGTACATAATATCTAAATAATTTAAACTGGTGAATGAATGGGGGAACGGATTTTTGTGAGCGGGAAATGTATTTAACTAGCTGTTGTAGATCTGGGTTTTTCCAGATCAAATTTGGCTGTGAGATAGCCCTGTCGTACACTTGGGGATTTATTTTAAAAAGTAAACACATGACCTATGATTTTTCTTGCATTTTCGTGATCAACTGGTGTCAATCTAGCTGGGTAAACATCACTGGTATGGCCTGCAGGCTTCAATTCAGCGAATTTGGCCGAAACGTTAACACTGTCGCCTATGGGAAACCATTTAGTTCCGTGATTCCTATAACCCGAGCAGGGGAACCATTACGTCCCGGTTATTACACCGACAGGGGATTAAGGGAGATTACTCGAGTAGGGACCAGACCGGAAATGCGGATCATATACCTGTGGGAGTCTGGTCGCAGATGATCGCTCAATCACTAAAGCAACATAAGGTATATTGTATGGACACTTGCGTTGAAATGCTGCTCGCGATAGCAATTTCAGTAAGTAAATAGAGGTCTAGATTACATGCATCGGGGCAAAAAACAGAAATATTAATTTATATACACTATATAATTACACCCACTTAATTGTCTATATATCTGATTATGGCAAAATCTATAATTGTGCCATTATAGATTAGAAAGCGCAAAATATCGATGTGACAGTTGATCGTAGGGATTTTGTCACAGTAAAGTGTCCAAGCTTGGCGGTTCTGTGGTCGGTCATCTAAAAGTCAAACATGCTTAATATAAAATGTTCAAAACCGCCAATCTCCGCCATAAGAGTGGGAAATGATAAATATTTTACATGTTTTTACACGAAAAATGGTGGAAATTCAGTTTCATATTTTGATTTAAAATTCGAGCTTGGCGGTTCGATGATCGGTCATCTAAAAGTCGAACATTTTCAGTAAATAATGTTCAAAACCACCAGCTCGACTACGAGAGTGATAAATGATAATTATTGAACATGTTTAGAATAAAAAAAACTTGGTAGAACTGGTGTTTAGAAATCGGCCAAAAATCGACAAGAAATCTGCGTAAAAAATGCGATGTTTTCATTCTGTGACCACGCCCCTATATTAACCAACCAATCTGGGACACCAACACTGACGATTAATATACGAAAATTTGCCATATAATTGGTTGGTTTTATTCCAACATAATTGACGCGAAAACAGCGTTTAAAAAGCTTTTTAAATTTTCAAACCGCCAATTTTGTATTTTGGTCACCGCCCTAAAAAAAAAACCGCCAAAATTAATTAATCTACTCTCGAACTGTCAAACATTTTTGAAATGGCGCGAAGGTGAAGGCTGTTCCGGTCTGTGAGATATATGGTAGTAATTTCTGGATCAATTAAATGCCGTAAGCCGGATGGCAGGGCTGTCGCTAGACGGGGAATAATTAATTATTATGCTTATAATATCACAAAATGTTCTTCTTAAATCCGCTTATTAAGTTAAGTTGAAAATAAGTGTGATTTTACAAGTAGCAGAATTTCTCACCCAGTGGCATTCTAGTAGCGGAATGGAATTCGAGTAGCGGAGTAACATTATAGTAGCGGAATGGAATTCTAGTAGCGGAGTTGTCTTCTAGTAGCGGAGTGGCATTCTAAGCCATTCTTATATCGTATGGGCATTCTAGAATATAGCAGAGTGGCATTCTAGTGGCGGAGTGGCATTCTAGTAGCGGAATTACATTCTAGTAGCAGAGTGGCATTCTAGCAGCGGAGTCGCAGTCTAGTAGCGGAGTGGCATTCTAGTAGCGGAGCGACATTCTAGTAGCGGGGTGGCATTCTAGTAGCGGAGTGGCATTCAAGTAGCGCAGTGGCATTCTAGTAGCGGAGTGGTATTCTAGTAGCGGAGTGGCATTTAAGTAGCGGAGTGGCATTCAAGTAGCGGAGTGGTATTCTAGTAGCGGAGTGGCATTCAAGTAGCGCAGTGGCATTCTAGTAGCGGAGTGGCATTCTAGTAGCGGAGCGACATTCTAGTAGCGGGGTGGCATTCTAGTAGCGGAGTGGCATTCAAGTAGCGCAGTGGCATTCTAGTAGCGGAGTGGTATTCTAGTAGCGGAGTGGCATTCAAGTAGCGGAGTGGCATTCTAGTAGCGGAGTGGTATTCTAGTAGCGGAGTGGCATTCTAGCAGCGGAGTCGCAGTCTAGTAGCGGAGTGGCATTCTAGTAGCGGAGCGACATTCTAGTAGCGGGGTGGCATTCTAGTAGCGGAGTGGCATTCAAGTAGCGTAGTGGCATTCTAGTAGCGGAGTGGTATTCTAGTAGCGGAGTGGCATTTAAGTAGCGGAGTGGCATTCAAGTAGCGGAGTGGTATTCTAGTAGCGGAGTGGCATTCAAGTAGCGCAGTGGCATTCTAGTAGCGGAGTGGCATTCTAGTAGCGGAGCGACATTCTAGTAGCGGGGTGGCATTCTAGTAGCGGAGTGGCATTCAAGTAGCGCAGTGGCATTCTAGTAGCGGAGTGGTATTCTAGTAGCGGAGTGGCATTCAAGTAGCGGAGTGGCATTCTAGTAGCGGAGTGGTATTCTAGTAGCGGAATGGCATTCAAGTAGCTGAACATCATCGTCCTTTATATAGTGACAGAATATATCTTTTTTGCATACGAGCGAGTTAACTTTACATACGAGCGAGTTAACTTTACATACGAGCGAGTTAACTTTACATACTAGCGAGTTAACTTAGATAATGATGTGAGTAAATAACGTTTGATTTTCACCTCATCGTCACTGTGTCGTGCTGCTCCATTTAAATGTGTTTTGAAATTCTTGCTTTAAAGGTTTAAAGAAAATTTAACAGATACTGATTTAACTAGTTGCATAGTTTCTTGTAATTAAATGAATGCAAAGGCATCACAGCATGTAGTGGTGTCATTCTTATTATAGTCAACATAGTGCTATCATAGTCAACATAGTGTTATTATAGTCAACATAGTGTTAATATAGTCAACATAGTGTTATTATAGTCAACATAGTGTTATTATAGTCAACATAGTGTTATTATAGTCAACATAGTGTTATTATAGTCAACATAGTGTTATTATAGTCAACATAGTGTTATTATAGTCAACATAGTGTTATTATAGTCAACATAGTGTTATTATAGTCAACATAGTGTTATTATAGTCAACATAGTGTTATTATAGTCAACATAGTGTTATTATAGTCAACATAGTGCTATTATAGTCAACATAGTGTTATTATAGTCAACACAGTGCTATTATAGTCAACACAGTGCTATTATAGTCAACATAGTGCTATTATAGTCAACATAGTGCTATTATAGTCAACATAGTGCTATTGTAGTCAACATAGTGCTATTATAGTCAACATAGTGCTATTATAGTCAACATAGTGCTATTATAGTCAACATAGTGCTATTATAGTCAACACAGTTCTATTATAGTCAACATAGTGCTATTATAGTCAACACAGTGCTATTATAGTCAACATAGTGCTATTATAGTCAACATAGTGCTATTATAGTCAACATAGTGCTATCGGTTCATCTTATAGTCAACATAGTGCTATTATAGTCAACATAGTGCTATTATAGTCAACATAGTGCTATTATAGTCAACATAGTGCTATTATAGTCAACATAGTGCTATTATAGTCAACATAGTGCTATTATAGTCAACACAGTGCTATTATAGTCAACACAGTGCTATTATAGTCAACATAGTGCTATTATAGTCAACATAGTGCTATTATAGTCAACATAGTGCTATTATAGTCAACATAGTGCTATTATAGTCAACATATTGCTATTATAGTCAACATAGTGCTATTATAGTCAACACAGTGCTATTATAGTCAACATAGTGCTATTATAGTCAACACAGTGCTATTATAGTCAACATAGTGCTATTATAGTCAACATAGTGCTATTATAGTCAACATAGTGCTATTATAGTCAACATAGTGCTATTATAGTCAACATAGTGCTATTATAGTCAACATAGTGCTATTATAGTCAACATAGTGCTATTATAGTCAACATAGTGCTATTGTAGTCAACATAGTGCTATTGTAGTCAACATAGTGCTATTATAGTCAACATAGTGCTATTATAGTCAACATAGTGCTATTATAGTCAACATAGTGCTATTATAGTCAACATAGTGCTATTATAGTCAACATAGTGTTATTATAGTCAACATAGTGCTATTATAGTCAACATAGTGCTATTATAGTCAACATAGTGCTATTATAGTCAACATAGTGCTATTATAGTCAACATAGTGCTATCGGTTCATCTTATAGTCAACATAGTGCTATTATAGTCAACATAGTGCTATTATAGTCAACATAGTGCTATTATAGTCAACATAGTGCTAGTATAGTCAACATAGTGCTATTATAGTCAACATAGTGCTATTATAGTCAACATAGTGCTATTATAGTCAACATAGTGCTATTATAGTCAACATAGTGCTATTATAGTCAACATAGTGCTATTATAGTCAACATAGTGCTATCATCGAGACACTGTTGAGCCTCCCAACATCGCAGTACTCAGCATTCCAGCTTCTCGTAATGTTAACGGAGCGTTCGAGAATCGATGAGATCTGTAGCCGAAACTGCGAAAAAGTCACATCTACAACAGGATCCCGACATGTTACAACTAATATTCCCGAATAATGCAGCATCGATGCCGCGATCGGGGGGAAAGTGTTGTAATTTGAGATCAAAAACAGGAATAGGATCCGGACTGAACGAGTGAATTGGCGATCGATGATTGTAAAGGTTCAGTAGTGCTTCCATAGCACCATTACTCACTGCTGCAGCTTCGTGGCGAGATGGAGGGCAATAAACGACCGTATGGAGGGCCGTATCACCAATTTATCCACACAAAGTGCTCTAAGTGCTACAATACTGAGTTATAACGCCTCTTAATGGAAACATATCCTTTGTGACATCTGATGCCGCGAACATGGGTGATACGAATCGCTGTGGGCGGTATACAACGAGATGCAGTATCCCCGTTTTGGGCGTCGCACACAAAATGTCCTATTTTCACATCAAATTCTTCCTGTTGGAACATCCCAAAATAATTTATTAAAGTATTCAGACACTGGATCCTCGGATGATAATATTGGTTATAATATACATAATACAAATTAGTAGAGTGATTTTACCCTGGGACCCACAAGGTATAGAATGAGCATAACAAAACTCCTGGCAGCTGAATGGTTACTATGGTTACTAATACATGGATATAACAAACTCCTGTCAGCTGAATGGTTACTAATACATGGATGAAAAGTGCACGAGCAAATTCACCAACGTGTTTCCCGACGAGAATCGCCGAGAAATGTCAAATAAAGCCACACGGTCAAAGGTCACGGCTGTCAAATGGGCGAATAATTTACTGAAGGTGTTGGTGTGTTTTCCATGTAATGTTTTCTCCTTTTTAATAGCAGTGAGGCGTTTTTCTAAATTGTAGTGTGACGAAATACGTTGACATAACTTGCGTTGACGCAAATTTGAAAAATGATCAAGGAAATATGGGTTGATACAAAAATCGGACTTGGCACTGAAAGGGTTAAATATCCTGTACCAATGCATTCGCTTATACATGTATATGCGAGTCGACCACAGGTCGCCTCGCATATATAAGAGAATGCATTGGCCTAACAATTTTATCATTTTTGATAATATTTTCTAACGTTCTTTAACTATTTTCATAATTTTTTCTTACATTCTTTATCAATTTTTATCATTTTTTTCTTACATTCTTTAACAATTTTTATCATTTTTTCTTACATTCTTTAACAATTATTTTCATTATTTTTCCATGTTTTTCTTACATTTTTAACAACTATATACAAAATAATTTGTTAAGCCAATGCATTCTCTTATATATGTGAGGCGACCTATATGGTCTTTCAGATTTAAAGAAAATTCTGGACCTGGGCATTACATTGTAAACTCTATATACTAAAACATTTACACCAGTGTAAAATGTGGCATCTGATGCATTGAGAATGGTCAATGTGAATATATGTGGGTGGTGCCTCTCCGTTCGGGTGCCCAACTCCACATGATTGTTTAATCCTCCTTCAAAGAGACACAGGGACGTAATAAGTTGGACTTCGTTGGGTTGGGGTGTCCACCTTGGTATTTCCAACTGCACCACCACCACCACCACCACCACCACCCCCGTGTACCATTGCACCAGATATAATGTTTGAATCCACGTGGTCACCGATACTAGGTCATTCCTATAAATACCTCATAATTTGGCGCAATAATTCACTTGTACACCATATATTTATATGTTCATGTTTCTGGTGAAAGTCCCAGACCCTCTCCTTCGGTGGCGAAACGTTTTGAAGAACACTCGAACCTTGTCAGGTGTGGGTAATTACATGTAAGAACACTCGAACCTTATCATGTGTATATGTGGGCAATTACATGTAAAATAAAATAAATTGACTGAAATGTCTTCTATAGACCTACAGACCTACAGACGCTGAACTGAATAAACTTAACTTGTATTTTGAACGATTGGGAAATGCAGCGCATACCCACCACATCATCTAGATGTACACCAACGCTTTATTTAACAGTTCATGCGAAACGACTGCATTATAAAGGAAACAAAACTTTATAAATCTGGAATTGTTATCATAAGTCTACATAGTTCATACCCGCATCTGACAGCCCATACATTTCATAAAATTCTACTATTTCTTGATTCGAAAATATAATTACGAACGAAGCAGAAGACACATTGAAGGTCACGTGAATTCAGTCAATACTAAAAATATACACGATGGTGTTACTCGTCGAGTTTCGATTAAATCGACATACATGGACGATATTTTATGATTGAAGTGAATATGGAGAAATTCACACAAGCTTCTCCATCTGTTATCTCAAGCTTCTCCATCTGGTATCACAAGTGCTTCCCCAGCGTCATTATCTATAATTACTGATTTCAGTAAAATAGTCCCCGCCCCCAATCGACAGCACGAACCTGCCTCGTTTAAATAATGCTATGTGGGTCGTGTATTTGATTTTAAAAAGGCGATGAGGAGAATTCTATAGGTGTGTTTACATTATGAATATTCGATTATGGTTCAGCACATACTCGTCTTCGTTCAAGTTCAGTTCAAAAAGTTCAAAAGCTTTATTTATAAAGTCAGGCATTTTAAATTACAAACATGAGCATTAAGCTCTTAACTGACTTGTAAAACAATGAATATGTACATAAACAGTAACGTGAATAAAACACAACCTATCTGAAAAATAAATTACATGTATATTAGCTAAAACTTTGTAAAAGACGAGTAAAATCCCTAAGGACAGGTAGCCCTGACTGGATCAAAAGCGTAAGACACAAATTTGTATATTCATATACGGCACAGTAATGTGCACAACGAGTCCATATTTCATTCCTGGATAACACGTTTTGTTCCATGCAGAGATACCAGACCTGAGAGTGCGGATTAAAATACAAAACATATGCATATAATTAGGATATCCTACAGGCACTGCATTTACATTTAAAACCATTCCAGGTGTGTAACATACATTCAAAGTATTTCATCGTCTCTGCGGTTCTGCATGACTCTGGAAGAGAATTCCACACTTTAGGTGCCATGAATCTAAACGAGCTTAAACCGAAAGTAGTAGTATCAGGTGATGGCAGTTCCAGAGTCTCAGAATTTCTAAAAGAGTATGAACTATGTTTACGTTTCACCAGGCAGTCCAAATAGGAAGGAGTGCTAATGTCCTTCTTTAGTATTTTGAAAACTGTGAGTGCCATAAGTCTGAGTCTTTGGAGATGTAGATGCGCACAGTTTGCAATCTTTAGGAGAAAGTCATAATCAGATGTGTAGTCATTATAGATAAAACGAAAGGCTCTCTCCTGAATTTTCTCCAGCCTGTCCGTAGAGGACACACTGCAGAAATGCCAGGTAAGAGGGCAGTAATTAAAATTTGAGAGGATGAAAGATTTGAAGATACATTTTTTGCCTGAGAGGGTCAGCATATGTCCAAGTCTCTTTAAGACATTTAGCTGCCTTGATGCCTCTGAACATAGCGAATCAATGTGAGTGTTAAACGTCAATTTACTGTCCAGAGTTATACCGAGTAATTTCACTTCCTCGATACATGGGATAAGAAGTGAAGCATTTATGCCAGTTATATATTTACTTTTGGGACCCAATGATATTGCTTGGAACTTCTCTGGATTTGCCTTCATGCCATTTAGTGCGAACCACTCAATGAGATGAAGGCTATCAGATTCCAGAGTGCTCCGAACTACATCAGGGTCCTTGTGAGAGAAGGAAATTGTGTTATCGTCTGCATAATTATAAAGGGAGCAGTCCTTCACAAAGCCGAAAATGTCATTCAGAAAGATGTTAAACATGGTTGGGCCCAGTATGGATCCCTGTGGTACACCCTTGGTGATGCACCTCCAGGAACTCACACTGGAGCCAAGTTTAACGCATTGTCTGCGACCAGAAAGATAGCTCCCCATATAAGACACAGACTTTTCACAAAGATTATATGCACGTAATTTCTCTAACATAAGATCATGAGGTAGGCAATCAAAAGCCTTTGAAAGGTCGATCATTACAGCGGCAACACTTTCATACTTGTCAAGTGCCCTGCGCCAGTCTTCAATGGCACTTAACATTACGTCACTGCATCCATGATGCTTCCTAAAAGCTGAGAGAGCGGGGTTAAAAATAGATTCAAAATGCATTTGTAGCTGTGAATTTATCGCTTTCTCAAATAATTTTGATATAGTAGGTAAAATACTAACAGGCCTGTAGTTTTCCTTACTCAAAATATCATTTTTCTTGTGTATAGGTGTCACTTGAGCAACTTTAAGGCTATCCGGGAAAGCAACGACAGACAGAGAGTGGTTAAAAAGATTACTCAAAGGCACGTGGATTGCTGAGTTACATATTTTCAGCATTTTTGCTGAGATACCATCAATGCCAGTAGCCTTTTTTGAGTTTAGCTTACATATCTCTTTGGAGAAGAACTCTTCAGAGATTGGTTTCAGGCTAAAAGTCTCCGGCGAAATACAGTTCTCTTTGATTTTGACGATGCTTGGATGTTCCTTATTTACAGGATGGTTCATGTGTATATTTGATGCAACGTCAATAAAAAATGAGTTGAAAATTTCACAGACAGAATGTTGGTCAGTAATTAACTCACCATTTTCCAGTAATAATGTACTTGTATTTAAAATAGCGTTTCTGTAAGAATCTTTTCTTATAGATAGCTTTTCTCAAAACCGTATTCATAAACGGGGCCGGGTTTTTATGTGGCCGCCTAGTTTTAACAGGGATGTACTCATCAATGACATCAAGAAGAAGCCTTTCATGCATCCAGTATATATCATTGATATCATCAAATCCATATGCTGCATGGAAAGGAATCTTCGTGATGTCCTCAATGAGCGCATCAGTTTTTAGGGATTTGAAACTCCTATAATTTATAGGATATTTACGAGGTAAAGCCACATGTGATTTCAGTTGAAAGGAGAATAAGTTATGTACATCACTTATTCCCGTACAGAAGTTTAGATGATGGAAGCATAAATTTGCTTTGTTTGTCAGAATGACATCAGTTTTAACAATATTTTTCAGAGATAAAACCTTTGAAAGTGCGGAAAAATTAGTGCATTTGGATGAGTTTAACATATCTATGTTAAGGTCACCAATATATAAAAGGTTGTCATATTTTGTGGTGTGTTTGTCACATATTAATTTGAAATCATTTTCAAAAGTCTTGTTTGACATACATGGTGGTCGGTATAATCCTGAGAAGAGCCATTTTGCTCTGTTAACTTGAACCTCAACCATGATGGATTCTATGTCTTTAAATTCAAGATTAGGTTTTCGACCACCAGGTATGTCAGATCTTAAATATGCAACTATGCCACCGCCCTTAGAGGTTCGATCTTTACGCAAGAAATGATATCCTTCTACATCCCTGAACTGGGCATCTGGGAAACTACTGTCAAGTTTAGTTTCACTTAAAAAGAGTAAATCAACAAGATTATTTGAGAGAATATTTCGGATATCAATATAATTGTATCTCAGACTGTTTATGTTGAGATAAGCGACTTGAAAGTTTCTTGGATTTTTGTGTCGAAGTTCCTTTAGTTCATCGAATATACACGGTGTAGATGATGAATTTGAAGATGTCGAAATGTCCACAAGATCTACATCAGAAAAGTCAGTTTCTTCAGAATCAGTCGACATAAATTTCGACTCAGTATATCATATAAATTCATCTGAGTCGAACAGGACTGGCCGGAAAGCTATTTCCAGACTTGGGGATATACCAGGAAATTCCTTGTTTTGATTGGAAGCGGTACCAGAAACCGCTAACCCTGATTGGCTAACCGATATATTGATCTAAATTTAAATACTGGGCGGAACAAAGAGACGCGATCTTTTAATTTGAGCATGCGCACACATTGACAAATAAGCTTCCTGTTAAAAATATTTTTTTTAAAGAAAGACATTTATTCATCGGTAAAACTCGTTTTCGACGCTTTTAATAATCTCATCACAATAGGAAAATGAGTGTTATGAACAGTGGACAAAGACCGAAACGATGTGTTATTGCGTGTGTTTCGTCTATCTTGAAAGAGACAGTTATTTCAGAGTTGAAATCTGAACAATTTCAAGTGTTGTCGGCAATATTCGTAAACAGGTCGCGCATAAATTATTCCTTATTTGGAATGTCTGCGACATCAGTATGACGTCACGATATTTGGGGAAGCCCATTGTTCTGGAAATGGGTTTTTACATGAATTCGTGTCGACGTAATATTATAATTATTACGGAGATGTTACGTCGACTGCTTCAGAATATGATACAGTTGATGTGAATGATGAATTAAAATAAGGCATCTGTTGTAGGCCTTCCACACATGCTCTACATGTCCATTTTGTGTTTTGGTCGTGTGTTGAAATGAGCAATGGCCTCCCATCCGAACACTTTATATGAGATCTAAGGTTGCAGATATTGCACGGAATATAAAGCTCGGCCCTTGGAACAGCTCTTGAGCATACTGCACATGGATTTCTTATCGGCCCTGGGTTTGGGCACTGACCACACAGTAAGATGTTTAATACAAGAGTCAGCTGTCTAATAGACACATTTCGAATACCACTTTGTCAAGGGACGGTTTCTTATGTTGTATTGGGTTTTTAAAAGGCGACGAGGGAATTCTGGGTTTGTTTACATTATGAATATTGGATTATGATTAAAGTTGACCTAATTAAAATGAAATTACGATTAGGGTCCACTCTATCGACGAACCCTCGTGTATGGAGAGTATAATTAATCATAACCATCTCACCACGAAATAACGCCTAGACGAACCCTCGTGTATGGAGAGTATAATTAATCATAACCATCTCACCACGAAATAACCCCACGACGAACCCTCGTGTATGGCGAGTATAATTAACCATAACCATCTCACCACGAAATAACGCCTCACTCTATCGACGAACCCTCGTGCATGGAGAGTATAATTAAGCATAACCATCTCACCACGAAATAACCCCACGACGAACCCTCGTGCATGGAGAGTATAATTAATCATAACCATCTCACCACGAAATAACGCCTCGGTAGATAAACTGACATGATTATGTTGTACCACTCTACAGTGTTATGCAATATCGACGGCAGGTGACAGACCAATAATCCACAGATTATTCTGGTAGCAGCTGTATCTTGATGAGCCAATAAACCGGAGAGGTAAAAGTTAAGACTTTATTGGAACCGTTTGTGTGAATATAAGATAACATTTTGACACGATGTTTCTCGCGACGCCCGTAAATGTGCGCGCTTACTCCAACCCATTTGATCGCGGAGTAGTGCTCCGAGTGATAATCGATCGCACCCAGATATCGCTCCGACCTAGGAGTCGCGGTCTTACATAAAACATATCTGTCAATTACACTTATGTTTTGTAGAGAGTCCGCCCATAACACCCATGCTATGTCTCTATCGTCATATATCTGTCCTCGAATCATTACGCGTGGACGCTTTACTTCCGACTCCTTATTCCAAGAAGCATTCAAAGACTTTGCATTACAACGGAAAAAGACGTCCCCTAAGCAGCCTTGGTCAGCATGGGTTTGTCTCCAGGCTACGCCAGGTGAAGCTAACGTCATAAGCCAAACTCCATACAGCGCCCTCTACGCTATCGCTGCGATATATCACTGCCACAATGAGTGTACTTTGCAGACGATAAATATATTTTTACATATCGTCGCGGAACTGTATTTACTACTATTTAGTCACATATTATCTTGTTTTGACCACCAAATTTTTTTTAAAGTTTGCAATAATGGTAATTCTTTCGGTATTGATAAGAACAATATGAACTGAGCCAGACATAGACAATTTTAATCCTAAAACATAAGAACTAAAAACACGTAAGAATTCCTTACAAATTAATGTCCTTATGGCAGTGGTATCTCAGCGGACCGATGGCAGATAACTCTGCCTGGAGTTTGGTCATAAGCATCAACCAAGAAAAACACCAGCTGAACTGTTCCATAACTGTTTTTATTTTATCTTAAAGTATCAACAACAAAAATACTAATGCAAATACTCCCTGTTCACAATATTCTATGTTTATACTATTTGGATCACTAATTAACACGTTCACTGCCGAAAACCAATTGGTAATTCCATCCCGTATATGCCAACGTGGGATTGCATGCTTTGCGAATGTGGTTGATGTATTACATATGTAGGAGTGATGGTTCGACCAATATCTGGTTATATGATGCTGAAACATGTCTTAAGGCTACTACGAGATAATTCATAGTCAGCAACTGGGATGGAATTTATCAGTGTTTCATCGCTGGTGCCAGCTACGAGTTATCTCGTAGGTAAATACAATCACATTTTCAACAGACTTACATGAATTTATATACAATCACTGGTACACTCTACGTCGCCTAAGACGTCGAAAAAATAATATGTATTAACTACGAGATAACTCGTAGCTGGCACCAGCGATGACCACAGTACTGGTAAATTCCGTCGCAGGAGCCGACGCCGACTACGAGTTAGCAGCCTCTGACACTATATCCGAATTCTTCTACTATCAGAGGTTATCCAGTTATAAGTGCGAGATGTGTAATAAACATAGAACTACAGCCGATAATAAGATTTGTTATAATTTAGACATTAACGCACTCAAGCAGGGCGCTGATTTCTAACTATAGCCAAAGCTTCAAATGAATCCTAAACAATCTAGAGCTAACTGATTATTGATTTATGCAACGAAAGCCCTCTGTAATATCCGAGAAAGGTCTATTTGTACGTGTCTACCATGGGTCAGGGTCGACTCAGGGATGTACAGAAGAGGTCCTGGTGAAATGGGGTGTCCTCGCAACATTTCAAACTGCACCCCCACCAAGGATCGGGATGTGGGAATCGTTGTAATTATATATTCAATCAATGGGATCGTTGGGCATGGATTGACGAATAACCTACATTGCTCTCAGTTTCTGTTGTTATGTATGTGTTATGGATACCACTTTGTCCCTATGCAACCGATTACTACGAGTTAACTCGTAGTGGCAGTTCCCATGTAACCGTTTACTAAGAGTTAACCCGTAGTGGCAGTTCCCATGTAACCGATTACTACGAGTTAACTTAGGGTTAAGAACCTAAGTCTCATCAATATTTTTCGATTCAATTTTACTCGTTTCCCGTTCTCCATTTTAACCCCCATTTTAACTGTTATGTTTAGCACGTTACCAGTTCGCCATTTTAACCCCCATTTTTAACTGTTATGTTTAGCACGTTACCAGTTCGCCATTTTAACCCCCATTATTAACTGTTATGTTTAGCACGTTACCAGTTCGCCATTTTAACCCCCATTTTAACTGTTATGTTTAGCACGTTACCAGTTCTCCATTTTAACCCCCCTTTTTTAACTGTTATGTTTAGCACATTACCAGTTCGCCATTTTAACCCCCATTTTTAACTGTTATGTTTAGCACGTTACCAGTTCGCCATTTTAACGCCCCTTTTTAACTATATGTTTAGCGCGTTACCAGTTCGCCATTTTAACCCCCCTTTTTAACAGTTATGTTTAGCACGTTACCAGTTCGCCATTTTAACCCCCTTTTTAACTGTTATGTTTAGCACGTTACCAGTTCGCCATTTTAACCCCCCTTTTTAACTGTTATGTTTAGCACGTTACCAGTTCGCCATTTTAACACCCCCTTTTAACTGTTATGTTTAGCACGTTACCAGTTCGCCATTTTAACGCCCCTTTTTAACTGTATGTTTAGCACGTTACCAGTTAGCCACTTTAACCCCCCTTTTTAACTGTTATGTTTAGCACGTTACCAGTTCGCCATTTTAACGCCCCTTTTTAACTATATGTTTAGCGCGTTACCAGTTCGCCATTTTAACCCCCCTTTTTAACAGTTATGTTTAGCACGTTACCAGTTCGCCATTTTAACCCCCTTTTTAACTGTTATGTTTAGCACGTTACCAGTTCGCCATTTTAACCCCCCTTTTTAACTGTTATGTTTAGCACGTTACCAGTTCGCCATTTTAACACCCCCTTTTAACTGTTATGTTTAGCACGTTACCAGTTCGCCATTTTAACGCCCCTTTTTAACTGTATGTTTAGCACGTTACCAGTTAGCCACTTTAACCCCCCTTTTTAACTGTTATGTTTAGCACGTTACCAGTTAGCCACTTTAACCCCCTTTTTAACTATTATGTTTAGCACGTTGCCAGTTCGCCATTTTAACCCCCATTTTTAACTGTTATGTTTAGCACGTTACCAGTTCGCCATTTTAACCCCCCTTTTTAATTGTTATGTTTAGCACGTTACCAGTTCGCCATTTTACCTCCTTTTTTCACTTGCTATCCCCCCCATCATGCAAACGTTTCCTTTAACATATACCCATCCTCCCCCATGGCTAAACGAACCCATATCCCCGCCCGTCCCCCGCTATACTCACCACGCCCCTGTACTCATATCTTTCTCTCGCCTCGACGGATTACTCCGCGCCGATGTTCCACTAACCAAATCACGTGCTACCCCCCCCCCCCCCCCATCATGCAATCGTTTCCTTTAACAAATACCCCTCCTACCCCACGGCTAAACGAACCCCGCGCCCGCTATACTCACCACGCCCCTGTACTCATATCTTCGTCTCGGCTCGACGGATTACTCCGCGCCGATGTTCCACTAACCAAATCACGTGCTACCCCCCCCCCCCCCCATCATGCAATCGTTTCCTTTAACAAATACCCCTCCTACCCCACGGCTAAACGAACCCCCGCGCCCCGCTATACTCACCACGCCCCTGTACTCATATCTTTGTCTCGGCTCGACGGATTACTCCGCGCCGATGTTCCACTAACCAAATCACGTGCTACCCCCCCCCCCCCCCCATCATCCAACCGTTTCCTTTAACAAATACCCCTCCTACCCCACGGCTAAACGAACCCCCGCGCCCCGCTATACTCACCACGCCCCTGTACTCATATCTTTGTCTCGGCTCGACGGATTACTCCACTGACCAAAAACACGCACTGAGAACTCTCGGAAACTACTTACAATTAAGACCAGATAACTGCCTTGTCATTACGTCAATTATATCATTACGGCGCCCATTTACTCCGATTGTTTGATATTATTACGGCGCTAGTTGTGTTCGATTGTTTGGAGGATTTCTGACACGGAGTTCTCCTCCTCGTTAACGGCTCTATTTAAGCCGATTGAGCGCGGAAGTGGAATTAAGAGTCGTGAAGTGCTCGTGTAAACACCATTACTCCTTGGTATATAGGTACAGTCAGGGATGTGGCTGGAGGGTCTCCGTTGTTGGTGGCCGTGGTGTCGCTTGAAATTTCCAACTGCACCCCCTTTGAACCGTGAAATACCATTTGCATCCTTTCCAATTGGTGCCACAATTTGCCCACAAACTGTACAAATGTTGGACATTTCCATGCAACCTCTCATCGCTCTAAGGTTAGATACTTTCCCAACTGATGGCCCTTTCAGACCAAAAAGTTGACCGAGGGGGTGAGCTGGAGGGATGTATCAATCGGTTGTTCCATGTTATATGTCAAGTGTCGGATTTCATGTGCGAACATTTTAACATCGTGTACCGTATAATGTTTGTTTGTAAATACATCAGTTACAATTCGCTCTGACTTGATCTGGCACATTTCCATTGGAATTTGGACAGCTCAGTTCCTCCGAATAATGCCGACTGAATTGTAAGATGTCCCGACCTTACATGCTGTACACATGTATAGTAAATATTAACACGGCAAAGCCAAAGTATAAAACAATATAAAGCGAGATCACTGGGTCGCAGCCGTATTGGATTCATCCAGCTCCGTTCCGTTGTTTCAGAGATACTTCCATGGAATGCTACCCCAAAACTTTGACCTGTATATATAGCACTAAAACCACGGAGCCGGACCTGGTGGATCCAATATGGTCGCGAGTTTGTGACAGGGTGTATTTACAGATTTGGGTATGCCAGATATAACAGTGGACTTGAGTGGTCATCAGAATCGTGCATGGGTTATAATATATATATATATATATAATTAGTTCATCACGTGGGAAGGCTTCGACGAGATGCGAATCCTGGCCTTTTTTACTTAGAGAGTTGGTTATTATATTTCAATAGCGATCGATCAATGTCGGAGAGGCGGAGTGCCCATGGGAGAGACGGGGCGTCTTAATGAATCGGAGGCTTATTATTGCTAATATCTGTTGTTTCCGTTTCCGAATCCCAATGATTCATCTGACCCTCAGTAAACACGCGGAATGGATAGCTCCGTGTCTTGGAATTTAATCATCGTAATTGGCGGTATCCATCATTGTGCAGGAGAGTACCTCGCACGGGAGGCAATCGATGTTGGAAATGATGCATGAAAACACGGAACGGATTTCCGATACGAAACGAAATATAACGATCATATTCACTTGTGATGAGTAAACATGCTAAAGTTATGACTGGAATTCTATATGGTTTGGTACAAATTGGTTGGTGCGCATTATGACTGGCATTCTGTGGTTTAGGTGTGTGCGTGCATGCGTTGATTTTGTATCGCAGGGACGTGGCTATATGTCTCTGTCGGGTGTTCACTTTGGAATGTCCAACTGCACCCCCCCCCCCCCCGATTAAAGCGGACCAAAATGTCAAAGTCCTTGGAATTCCATTAACCGCGGTTGTAATTTTCCAACCTCCAATCTCCAACTTTCCAACCTAAGAACCACGTGTGTATTCAGCAAATTATTGGTTGCGGGGATACCACGTGGTGCGTATTCAGCCAATTGATGCCAGAGAGTAAGCCAAAAATTGGAAATATTGTATCCAAAACCATCCCATAGTGACATCTGAGACAGGCAAGAGTTAACCACGCAGTTGGTGTGACCACGAAAGGGTGGGGTTGTCTCACACGAAATGGGGTGGGTGATAACTAAAGCAGTGTGGGTCACGAAGGGTGGGTGATTATGTCACCACGAAGGGGTGGGTGCCATAACGAAGGGTTGTGGTATCTCCCCCGAAAGTGATGATATAGCTGACACAATGTGGACCACGAAGGGGGTGGGGCTGCTACCAGTAAGGGTGGTGTCACCACGAAAGGTTGGGGTGATAACTGACACAATGCGGACCACGAAGAGGGTGTGTAATGTTACCACGAAGGGGTGAGGTGCACAACAAACGGTGTGGTGTCTCCTACGAAAGGGGATTGGGTGATAGCTGACACAATATGGACCACGCATGGATGGGGGTGTTACCACGAAGGGGTGGGGTGTCACATCGAATGTTGTGGTGGCTCCCACGAAAGGGTGGGGTGTAGACCAGGAAGGGGTGGGGATGTTATCACGAAGGGGTAGGGGATGCCACCGCTAAGGGGTTGGTGTCACAACGAAGGGTGTGGGTGTTATATGACCATGTACCTCACATGCAAATCGCGGACAAAACGCTCTTCATATGTATATGTTAGACATATTGAGTTATAACACGGTTACCAGAACAGACAGACGACCGGACGGCCAGTCAATTGATCCCAACCCGTATTCTGATGGTAAACAACAATGATTTATTGCCTCCATTCAATAATTGAATATGGAAGAATAAATTAAACAGAATGTATAACATGAGATGGCGGTATGTCGGAGGTTAACACGATGGTTTAGATAATTATGGTGTGGATACCACGTGTGTATTCAGTCAATGATTGATGGCGGTGGCTGAATTTTCATTAGGCTCAGTTCTCGCGGCGAGCGAGATTTAAAGAGTCGGAACCTGCTCGTTATCTGTCGGTAATTACCGTATAACTTACGATTGTTTGAAATCGAGGCCTGATTTATTCCGTCGCCCTGACCCGAGCGCACGAATAACACGTGGTTGGTATGTGACGCCATACCATGAGACCACCATCGCTTTATTCGTATAATCTATATTCTCCTCTTTTTTTTAAACAAACATGACGTATCTATTTTGTCCGTATGTCCGTCCGTCAGTCCGTCCGTCCGGGCGTCTGTCCGTCCGTCCGTTCATATTTCGTGTCCAGATATAATAATAATAATGGTGCTTATATATATATAGCGCTTATCTCAAGTACCAACAGACTGTAAGCGCTTCACATTATGATTGCGTTATCGGTAAATGCAAACACAATAATTTATGCTGGATTACAACTATGATATACAGTTCGATTTTGGGCTCGTGTGCCATTACTACCTTAAGTACTGTTAAATATGAATTTCCTTCATTTCCAGATGATAATGTCACATGATACGTTTGTTAGAATTATTATCTGAACCATTCTCTCTAATGAATATGACTCCTTTCGCACTTGTATTGTCAGTCGTCTGCTTAGTTTTCCTGAAAACCCTTCCAAATGAATAATAGACAAATCCAATGTATACTTTTATATTTGAGTGGGATAATCAATTTAATAGAACTAGGGGTATAACCTGACTGATGGGCCCCTTTGTAGACATATTATGGACTTGTTAGGGTGGGTGAAATTGATAAGTTAGTACCCAGGCGCTATGCCAACTGTGGGAATGTAGCATTATACTAATATCTCCGAAAAACACACATAAATTGGCCGTAACACTCCATAGAAAGCATCGTCTGAACTACGATTAATTGTAAATATTTACATCTCGATTCGGGACGCAACAATCGGCGATAAACTAACGCAAATGATTTCGCCATCAAGAGTCATTGCATTTAATTAATATATAAGATTGACGATGTGTGCTCTAAATTTTGATTAATATTCGTAAAAATAACTACCTTGAGCAAGATTTTTCTCTATTTCTATTTGATCACCCCACCGGAGTGTTTCATATCACTTTAATTTTCACGTAATAATGAGACAATATACATTATAATTGTTTCAAAAAGTCTCATCATCCAGAAAAAAAACATGGCATTCGTAAAGACGAACATATATACTGATAGAACAAACTGGCGTATAGGAGCTAAATGTGTTCAAGAGTCGGGGAGCGAGTGCACCGTGGAATGCTAGAGGTGAAGGTAACCGAAGAATGACCTTCATGTGATACATGTGACACGTTATTAAAGGATGACATCTTGTTTATTTGATTTGTACATCATATATAATTAACTTAAACGGGTGAATTAATGGGGGAATGGATTTTTGTGGCTGGGAAATTCTGGGTTTTCCAGGTAAAATTTTGCTGCGGGATAGCCCTGTCGTACATTTGGGGATTTGTTTTTTAAAGTTAACGCATGACCTATGATTTTTCTTGCATTGTCGTGATCAGCTGGTGGTGTCAATCTATAGCTGGCTAAACATAACTGGGGTGACTTGCAGGCTTCAATTCGGTGAATTTGGCTGAAACATTAACACTGTCGTATATGGGAAACCATTTAGTTCAGTGATTCCTATAACATGGACTTGCGTCGGTTATAAGACTGTAGTAAATACTGCTAGTTATAAACAAACTTCGCCAGACACAGCTGATTACGGAGATATACGAGCACAATTTATAATCCGATGAATTGTTTACGATGGAGTTACATAAGATAAGGACCGACTATACAGAGAGACTCTCATTCTGTGTTTATAAACATAAATCTCAGCTGCCGATACATGCGGCGTTATGACACACAAAATAAACGAAATATCAAATATCAAACTAGGGAATATTAGGCCAAAATAACATTTATAATTGTTTCTAATGTGCCTGTATACCAACCTGAAAAGATGTTGCCGACCTGCAATATGGGTGAATTTGGCATTGTCGCATGTTTTAGTACAACAGACACCCAATATTTTATAAGGTGCAAACACACCCAGTATCTCCCAAATGTGCAAAAAGGTCACACAACAAAAATCTGAAGCTATACATGTTCAAATGGTTACTACAATGTACCCATTCACCTGATTACTATATTGCTAATGATTGATTAAATGGGTACCATATTACATGTTTACTATAATGCTAACGATGTTGACTAATTGCATTATACTGTAATATCACATTTACTATAACGCTGGTTACTTTGACTAAGTCATAATATAGTACGTGTTTGAGGTCTCAGATGACTTTTTGCACACAGCTGTTTGGATTGTAATAAAGAACTTTGAATTATGTCATATACGTGTTGGTAGCCCTGTATAACCACGTGATTGACTACGCTATGATCTTTCCATCTACGATTTTTACGTACACATGACTGCGATTCCGTCGCAAGTGGGGGTATTCAATGATACACCACGATTTCGCATCTAAAATCAAACGGTGCTTGATATTAATTGTGTACTTGCGATATTGTCGTGAGCATGCGCAGTCCAACTATCGGCTACTACCAACGGTGGAAATCTTTCCTCTTACGATTGAATCGTGGTAGTCTGAACGTTCACAAAACCAAACATCTCTAACTGCATGATTGTTCAAATCGGATATTTTTGATTTGGCCTTACTGCGATACCCGGTGTTTAGGTTAATGCGATGATGCTGATAGTAGCTCAGAGGCTTTAATCTGGGTACAGATGTCGTAAAATGGAAACAAATTGTACGACCAATTAAGAGGCGAAGAAGAAAAGAGAGGAAAGAAGGCATAAAACAAGAGGACGGAAGGGAAAAACAAACATAGAAGACAGGAGTGTCAAGAAGGGAATAAAGTGAAGACGGCAAAAACGGACGAGAACAAGTGCAGAAAAAAACACCGAAGAACAACAGGGAGATTAGAAAAACAACAACAACAACAAGTTACAACAACATATGAAAGAGTCGAGACGAATGAGGGAAGATCAGAAGAACAACAAATTCAACAGTGCAATGTTTTAACCCTTTACCCAACAGAATGGCCCTGTGCCAATGCATTCTCTTATATATGCGAGTCGACCATAGGTCGCCTCGCATATATAAGAGAATGCATTGGCCTAACACATTAAAAATTATGAAATTGTTAAAGAATGTAAGAAAAAATGGTAAAAAGTGTTAAAAAAAGATTTTTTTTAGGCCAATGCATTCTCTTATATATGCGAGGCGACCTATGGTCGACTCGCATATATAAGAGAATGCATTGGCACATGGCATAACTGTAACTATCACAATGTGGTCAAGGAGCCGGTTCCAATGATATCCATATTTGTATGGGTCTATTGAGACAGACCGAAGATATTTTAGGCTGTTGAAGCTTTATTTGGCCGGTTTTGGCCGGTTTGTTGGGTAAAGGGTTAACGGATTCTATCTGATGTCTTTATGATATAAGATGCATGCAATGAACAATATAATTAACGGGGATATTGTCGAATGTAATTCCCACAAATTTCGGTCAATCCCGCCGAGGAGTCCAAGCTGACATAGTTACATAGGTTTACATTCCTAACACCAATAATCCTCACATGTAAAACATTTGTTAACGTCTATACTTTTCCCTGTTTATCTTTAGAAATTTTAAATTGAATTACCACGTCTTGTAAGTGGCACCCTGGAGTCGTCACAGCGCCACATCTGTACCGTTTATATACGACAAATCCTCGAGTATGTGTCGACTCTGGTGTCGAAGTAAAATATGGAAGCCTCATGTGGCACCAAACCTTGTTGGAGTAGAAGCGCGTGTTTTATGGTGCGTGCGTTCTCTCTTGGTTACGAGTCATTTGCTGAACACGTGCTTGGTCATAGCGGGTTTCTAAGGACATGCAATTTCACACGACGTCGTTAACAGGTGGAAGGCAGCATTGACGGGCCACGTGCACAAGTTCCCGGATGTGTTATGTTTGTTCAGTCGCGACATGTGATAAAGTATGGTAAACACACTATAGTTAAAGGTACACCATCCGATTCGATGGTCCCCATATCATCAAACTCCAACTTCAAGAACATTTCTTTAAATGCCGCTTCAGTTATTAATTGCCAGAAAAAATAATGCTAACCACTGTGAACTATATTATAACATTGCCCAAAAAAGTGATAGATATAAACATTTTGTTCAACGCAATTTGCTGTCGGCATTAAATGCCAGGCCGCCAAATATTCCAGGTGGTGAAATATAACAAATTTCAAAAATCGACATCTGATACCTCTGAGCTTTCACTCGAATCAAATATGTTCTACCCGAAGCCAAAGAAATAGTATTTTAAGTCCGTTAATTCGGATTATGCATCTTTAACCCTTTCAGGTCGGAAGCTGCGCTGGTTCAGCATTAAATATCATCTGACGGTGCAGTAATTTATGCGAGTACCCCATGCATATATAAGAGAACGCACTGGTGTGCAAGGTCAAGTTAAATATTGTTAGGCCAGTGTATTCTCTTATATATGCGAGGATCCCTATGGGAGACTCGCATATATAAAGTAATACATTGGCACATGGTTTTAGCAACACTTCAAGTAGCTCCTGTTTAAATGAGCCCTGTCTGTTTTGACATACAACCGTCATCTTTACGTTTTCTAAACCAGTTAATAATTACCTCGGACCTATGGCCCCATTAATTATGTTGTAATGGCAAACTATCAACTTTCAATAGAGAAAGTTTTAACACATTTTGGCTTTTTGTCATCCTACCAAATATTGCAATGATCGTTCTGGTAAAAAGAGCGCATACAACCTTCCGTTGTGTAATTGCAAATTGTGTGTCCTATATATACAGCATGGTTAGCTGAACATTAAAGTAAGAGTTGTCGTTGTTTCTTCTTTGACGGTAACATGGTGTGAGGCTTGGAGTGTATGTTTAACCGAGTCGCGCAGGTTAGGTTTATATCTTTATTTTCAACCGAGTGTCTCGTCACCAACGGTTTACGGTCCTGATACTATCAAGCGACGAATCGTCCAAAATGGCGAAAAATCAAATGGCGAAATAACCAAGTGCCGAACCACAAGTCAAGGTGCCGTGACGTCCAAAAAAAGTCGTCCACGTGCCGAAACGACCAGATTCCGAAACATCTAGGTGCTGAAACGTGAAGCATTAGCTTCTTACCATGCATGCTAGACGTTTCGGCACATATACATGCATGCTTATCTTTTAAATTACACTCTTTAAAACAGAATACTATACGTTGCTTCGGAGTTATAACGAGGTAAAGGAGTATGACATAATAATCCGGATTGGAACTTATGTCCTATATATATTAATTAATATACAGCATTTAATTTTACACACCTTTTGGTGTGTTGCGCTGAAAAAAAAACAAATGTGGCATATACACCAGAAACATACACCACAAATTAATACAAGTTTATTATCGAAAATGTATAAAATAATGTTTACTGTACGCAAAACATCGAAGCTATATGCTTTACATGGATAGAGTCGAATTTCTTGTAATAATCAAAATCCTATCCTTTTAATTTGTACACTCTGAAACTTATAAAACATAAAGTCAATTCAAACATGACAACACGAATAGTCACATCATATATCTGTTCATGTCCGGGTATAACTCTCATACAACACGAATAGTCACTTCATATATCTGTTCATGTCCGGGTATACTCTCATACAACACGAATATTCACATCATATATCTGTCCATGTCCGGGTATAACTCTCATACAACACGAATAGTCACATCATATATCTGTTCATGTCCGGGTATACTCTCATACAACACGAATAGTCACTTCATATATCTGTTCATGTCCGGGTATAACACGAATAGTCACTTCATATATCTGTTCATGTCCGGGTATGACACGAATAGTCACTTCATATATCTGTTCATGTCCGGGTATAACTCTCATACAACACGAATAGTCACTTCATATATCTGTTCATGTCCGGGTATAACTCTCAAACAACACGAATAGTCACATCATATATCTGTTCATGTCCGGGTATACTCTCATACAACACGAATAGTCACTTCATATATCTGTTCATGTCCGGGTATAACTCTCATACAACACGAATAGTCACTTCATATATCTGTTCATGTCCGGGTATACTCTCATACAACACGAATAGTCACTTCATATATCTGTTCATGTCCGGGTATAACACGAATAGTCACTTCATATATCTGTTCATGTCCGGGTATAACTCTCATACAACACGAATAGTCACATCATATATCTGTTCATGTCCGGGTATAACACGAATAGTCACATCATATATCTGTTCATGTCCGGGTATAACTCTCATACAACACGAATAGTCACTTCATATATCTGTTCATGTCCGGGTATAACACGAATAGTCACTTCATATATCTGTTCATGTCCGGGTATAACTCTCATACAACACGAATAGTCACATCATATATCTGTTCATGTCCGGGTATAACACGAATAGTCACATCATATATCTGTTCATGTCCGGGTATAACTCTCATACAACACGAATAGTCACTTCATATATCTGTTCATGCCCGGGTATACTCTCATACAACACGAATAGTCACATCATATATCTGTTCATGTCCGGGTATAACACGAATAGTCACTTCATATATCTGTTCATGTCCGGGTATAACTCTCATACAACACGAATAGTCACTTCATATATCTGTTCATGTCCGGGTATAACACGAATAGTCACTTCATATATCTGTTCATGTCCGGGTATAACTCTCATACAACACGAATAGTCACATCATATATCTGTTCATGTCCGGGTATAACTCTCATACAACACGAATAGTCACTTCATATATCTGTTCATGTCCGGGTATAACATGAATAGTCACATCATATATCTGTTCATGTCCGGGTATAACTCTCATACAACACGAATAGTCACTTCATATATCTGTTCATGTCCGGGTATAACATGAATAGTCACATCATATATCTGTTCATGTCCGGGTATAACTCTCATACAACACGAATAGTCACATCATATATCTGTTCATGTCCGGGTATAACTCTCATACAACACGAATAGTCACTTCATATATCTGTTCATGTCCGGGTATACTCTCATACAACACGAATAGTCACTTCATATATCTGTTCATGTCCGGGTATAACTCTCATACAACACGAATAGTCACTTCATATATCTGTTCATGTCCGGGTATAACTCTCATACAACACGAATAGTCACTTCATATATCTGTTCATGTCCGGGTATACTCTCATACAACACGAATAGTCACATCATATATCTGTCCATGTCCGGGTATAACTCTCATACAACACGAATAGTCACATCATATATCTGTTCATGCCCGGGTATAACTCTCATACAACACGAATAGTCACATCATATATCTGTTCATGTCCGGGTATAACACGAATAGTCACATCATATATCTGTTCATGTCCGGGTATAACTCTCATATAACACGAATAGTCACATCATATATCTGTTCATGTCCGGGTATAACTCTCATACAACACGAATAGTCACTTCATATATCTGTCCATGTCCGGGTATAACACGAATAGTCACTTCATATATCTGTTCATGTCCGGGTATAACTCTCATACAACACGAATAGTCACATCATATATCTGTTCATGTCCGGGTATAACACGAATAGTCACTTCATATATCTGTTCATGTCCGGGTATAACTCTCATACAACACGAATAGTCACTTCATATATCTGTTCATGTCCGGGTATAACTCTCATACAACACGAATAGTCACTTCATATATCTGTTCATGTCCGGGTATAACTCTCATACAACACGAATAGTCACTTCATATATCTGTTCATGTCCGGGTATAACTCTCATACAACACGAATAGTCACTTCATATATCTGTCCATGTCCGGGTATAACTCTCATACAACACGAATAGTCACTTCATATATCTGTTCATGTCCGGGTATAACTCTCATACAACACGAATAGTCACTTCATATATCTGTTCATGTCCGGTTATAACTCTCATAGAACACGAATAGTCACTTCATATATCTGTTCATGTCCGGTTATAACTCTCATAGAACACGAATAGTCACTTCATATATCTGTCCATGTCCGGGTATACTCTCATACAACACGAATAGTCACTTCATATATCTGTTCATGTCCGGGTATACTCATAGAACACGAATAGTCACTTCATATATCTGTTCATGTCCGGGTATACTCTCATAGAACACGAATAGTCACTTCATATATCTGTTCATGTCCGGTTATAACTCTCATAGAACACGAATAGTCACTTCATATATCTGTTCATGTCCGGTTATAACTCTCATAGAACACGAATAGTCACTTCATATATCTGTCCATGTCCGGGTATACTCTCATACAACACGAATAGTCACTTCATATATCTGTTCATGTCCGGGTATACTCTCATAGAACACGAATAGTCACTTCATATATCTGTTCATGTCCGGGTATACTCTCATAGAACACGAATAGTCACTTCATATATCTGTTCATGTCCGGGTATAACTCTCATACAACACGAATAGTCACTTCATATATCTGTTCATGTCCGGGTATAACTCTCATACAACACGAATAGTCACTTCATATATCTGTTCATGTCCGGGTATACTCTCATACAACACGAATAGTCACATCATATATCTGTTCATGTCCGGGTATAACTCTCATAGAACACGAATAGTCACTTCATATATCTGTTCATGTCCGGTTATAACTCTCATAGAACACGAATAGTCACTTCATATATCTGTTCATGTCCGGGTATAACTCTCATACAACACGAATAGTCACTTCATATATCTGTCCATGTCCGGGTATAACTCTCATACAACACGAATAGTCACTTCATATATCTGTTCATGTCCGGGTATAACTCTCATACAACACGAATAGTCACTTCATATATCTGTTCATGTCCGGTTATAACTCTCATAGAACACGAATAGTCACTTCATATATCTGTTCATGTCCGGTTATAACTCTCATAGAACACGAATAGTCACTTCATATATCTGTCCATGTCCGGGTATACTCTCATACAACACGAATAGTCACTTCATATATCTGTTCATGTCCGGGTATACTCATAGAACACGAATAGTCACTTCATATATCTGTTCATGTCCGGGTATACTCCCATAGAACACGAATAGTCACTTCATATATCTGTTCATGTCCGGGTATAACTCTCATACAACACGAATAGTCACTTCATATATCTGTTCATGTCCGGGTATAACTCTCATACAACACGAATAGTCACTTCATATATCTGTCCATGTCCGGGTATAACTCTCATACAACACGAATAGTCACTTCATATATCTGTTCATGTCCGGGTATAACTCTCATACAACACGAATAGTCACTTCATATATCTGTTCATGTCCGGTTATAACTCTCATAGAACACGAATAGTCACTTCATATATCTGTTCATGTCCGGTTATAACTCTCATAGAACACGAATAGTCACTTCATATATCTGTCCATGTCCGGGTATACTCTCATACAACACGAATAGTCACTTCATATATCTGTTCATGTCCGGGTATACTCATAGAACACGAATAGTCACTTCATATATCTGTTCATGTCCGGGTATACTCTCATAGAACACGAATAGTCACTTCATATATCTGTTCATGTCCGGTTATAACTCTCATAGAACACGAATAGTCACTTCATATATCTGTTCATGTCCGGTTATAACTCTCATAGAACACGAATAGTCACTTCATATATCTGTCCATGTCCGGGTATACTCTCATACAACACGAATAGTCACTTCATATATCTGTTCATGTCCGGGTATACTCTCATAGAACACGAATAGTCACTTCATATATCTGTTCATGTCCGGGTATACTCTCATAGAACACGAATAGTCACTTCATATATCTGTTCATGTCCGGGTATAACTCTCATACAACACGAATAGTCACTTCATATATCTGTTCATGTCCGGGTATAACTCTCATACAACACGAATAGTCACTTCATATATCTGTTCATGTCCGGGTATACTCTCATACAACACGAATAGTCACATCATATATCTGTTCATGTCCGGGTATAACTCTCATACAACACGAATAGTCACTTCATATATCTGTTCATGTCGGGGTATACTCTCATACAACACGAATAGTCACTTCATATATCTGTTCATGTCCGGGTATAACACGAATAGTCACTTCATATATATGTTCATGTCCGGGTATAACACGAATAGTCACTTCATATATCTGTTCATGTCCGGGTATAACTCTCATACAACACGAATAGTCACTTCATATATATGTTCATGCCCGGGTATAGCACGAATAGTCACTCCATATATCTGTTCATGTCCGGGTATAACTCTCATACAACACGAATAGTCACTTCATATATCTGTTCATGTCCGGGTATAACACGAATAGTCACTTCATATATCTGTTCATGTCCGGGTATAACTCTCATACAACACGAATAGTCACATCATATATCTGTTCATGTCCGGGTATAAATCTCATATAACACGAATAGTCACTTCATATATCTGTTCATGTCCGGGTATAACTCTCATACAACACGAATAGTCACTTCATATATCTGTTCATGTCGGGGTATAACACGAATAGTCACTCCATATATCTGTTCATGTCCGGGTATAACTCTCATACAACACGAATAGTCACTTCATATATCTGTTCATGTCCGGGTATAACTCTCATATAACACGAATAGTCACTTCATATATCTGTTCATGTCCGGGTATAACTCTCATACAACACGAATAGTCACATCATATATCTGTTCATGTCCGGGTATAAATCTCATATAACACGAATAGTCACTTCATATATCTGTTCATGTCCGGGTATAACTCTCATACAACACGAATAGTCACATCATATATCTGTTCATGTCCGGGTATAACTCTCATACAACACGAATAGTCACATCATATATCTGTTCATGTCCGGGTATAACACGAATAGTCACTTCATATATCTGTTCATGTCCGGGTATAACTCTCATACAACACGAATAGTCACTTCATATATCTGTTCATGTCCGGGTATACTCTCATATAACACGAATACATGGTCTCTGTATGCACTTGCATGACAATATTATTATTAATAAATCACTTGTATAACGCTCTGTAATAGTCAATAAAAGTAATAAGAATGATTGGTAACCGGTAAGATTCATCCAATTAAATCACTTGGTACAGGACTCGTGCATACAATGTAGTACCACCCCCTTTTCACAACCTTAACCACGACAGTAAAGTCGCTATGCATAATATTTACACATGGTGCTTTCACGATATTATTTATAACCACAACTCCCCCCTTATGATTCCCATACCACCACGTGAACGCGCCTTGTTGTTATAATCATTAATTTCGCAGTGGACACAGAAAACCTGGTACCCATTTACTATAATCATACAAATTTATGAACACTCCTTAATTGTGTGGTGCCAATCACGCACATCTCAAGGAACAACGCTCTTTAAATGAGCTACACTAACCTAAGGGAATGGCCAAAAGTCGGAATCATTTCACTAAAATTAATCTTGTAATTATTATATAATATACACATCCCAACAGTACAAGTGATCGAAACCTTAATCACGACAGTACAGTCGTGATGCATAACATTTACACAAAATATGTTTTCAAGATATTATTTATAAATGGAACTTCCCGCTTATGATTTCCATACCATCACGTGAACGCGCCTCGTTGGTGTAATAATTAATTTCACGATGTACATAGCCATTTTGGTACCCAATTACGATATATTTTTTACAAATTTATAGACACTCCTTAATGGGTTGGTTCAATCATGCACATGCTCAAGTAACAACGCTCTTTAAAGGAGCTTAAACTAACCTAAGGGAATGGCCGCAACTCGAAATCATAATTCACCCAAATTATTCTTGGAATAATTATATAATATCCACATCCCAACTGTACAGTTGATTATATAATACGAATTTATTTTGTTATGGGCGACACACGTTCAATATGTATCCCTTTAAGTTGTCTTACACGCACCTGACGTGTGACGTCACGGGCGTGTATACGTCACACCGGAGCTCGTGAATCATGACGTTTCTCATAACGTCTGCGCTTCATACTGGCAGGAATTAGGCCCGGGTAGGCTGTGCACTTTAGGCTCCTTCGCGGATAGAGGATATGTGTTCTTAAATCATCCACATGTACTGACGAACGGGAAAACTACATGGAGGTTAATACATGTGTTTATTTTCTGATTACAGGTAAACTAATGTTAATTTATACTACGTTTTGTTTTGGTGGGGTTTTTACCGTACAAAACACGGTTTTACTTTGCGCAAATTTGTGGTTAGACCACCCATAAACTATCAACACAGTTTAAAATATATTATGTGTTCGGACAATAATACCGTCGCGATTTTACAGTGCACTGTTACCATCGCGCGTGATAAAATACCTTTGGCAGTTCATACTAGTTCGATATTGAAGGAATCAGCAGGCAATTTTCTGGCTTTCAGCGTACAGGCCAAGGACTTGGTCTGTACGGGAGAACTGGTCTGTCCATAAGGTCGTGCATTAACTCCCGAAACCATATATGAAATAACAGATTGCTTTATATCTGTTATAGACCAGAGGTGTACCTGATGAGCTGCTGTGGCCAAACATTTTTTTATAGGACCAACTTTCGGTACAAAAATATGATTTCGGAACGGACTTAGTAAACATTTTCCAAACAATTGATTCCTTCTGTGTTATCAAGCTAGTACGATAAGTCAAAAAATAAACACTATAAAAATAAACACTCAAATACAGTAAATATGACATGTTTACATAGTTCCACATGTCAACACCACTTTAGAAACAGGACCCGTTAACCAACAAACCATTTAACGTATGTATGTTGATTGTATACATGTATGTGGGATGGCCCGCGTTTTTGTCTGCTATCACGATAACAAATTGTATGCATGGAAACTTTGAACACAATTCCAACCGATGTACCATATATATACATAACTGTTATATACTCCACGTAAAGAGCGTTCACCATGTCATATGTATAGGTTTGTAACTTAATTACTTACTAACAACAGCCCTATTTATCAATTATCATGACAAGTGTAAGATGGACATGTTGTCGTGTGATGTGTGGATGCTTGCTGCATGTTTGGCCTTTGACCCGGGGCTGCTGTGTTGCATGAGGATTTGTTTATTTATTATTTATTTTAATACGGACTTATGGTTGCCGATGATCAAACAACGGGACCTCCCTTGATCAAGTAAACGAAATAACCTGTCACGATAGTGTGGATAATTCGATAATTTAAAATTTTCAGTGTTGGTATCTTTTAATAAGTATATAAATATTATGGTTTACATATTTATACAAAGACGGGGGCTCCGGACCCCAGAGTGTCAAGCATATAAACACGTGCGTATGCATGTATTTGGATAGCGTTGGTTGTTATAAATATTGCGGAGTCCTACGTTCCAGCTCCAGCCGCGCATACAATCAACTCCTTGACACATAAAAGTCGCTAATACATATTTAATATAATGTCGGATAACGTTTTGTGGTCGACATTCCGTGTCTGCCGTTTGTTCAGTCCGCCCGTCCGTCCGTGTTCGTCTGTTTTCCGCAAAAGATTTTTATGTCTCACCTGGATGCCATAATTTGTGTATACCAATATTTAATATGTAAATTCGCATATATGATAGCGCGGAAATATTTAAAATGTAAGAATTTATACGCGCGATGCGATCTCGTTGGATTCAGATACCACCCGATAACAACAAGGGCATAGTTATAAACTAGACTTTTCCATCACTTATTAACTATAAATTCTATAAACTAGTCTACCTGTTACTACTTTGAGGAACTTTACTACCTGTTACTACTTTGAGGAACTTTACTACCTGTTATTATTTTTAACAAGCACACTGCCTATATGGCATTATTAATATATATAGACTTTAACACATTTATTAATATAATATACAAACAATTTATTATCTTATATTAGTATCACATCCTAGTGTTGAGTTTCGGGGTTGCTTTGGACTATATACAACCCCACTACATATATGTTATTTGATATTATAAATATATATATAATTACATTACTTGGTGGCTGACAAAACTTTGTGTCATAGATACACCACAAACTGATTTATGTTGGGTACCAGATAAGAATTTAAGGTTTATGGCCATGCGCCTCGCTGGTTGAAGCACCGGGGCCGCCTCCGTAGTAATATTGGATACCGAGGTCCCCTCCATAAGATTGTATACGACTTACTAATTATATCACCCGGGTCCTTCCATGAGAATAACATGCACCTTACCGGTTGAGGCACCGGGATCCGACCCGTAAGAGGGTCATACACGTTGATGACTGGGACATCGGGGTTTCCGCGTGGGAGTTCGTGCGCCTTGTTGAATGGGTCATCGAGGTCCCCTCCATTTAGTACCATGTGCCTTACTTACTGAGTCATCGGGACGGGAACTTAAAATATTGCCAAGCATAGTGTGTGTAGAGGAGACATTGCAACATAGCCTGTGTGTTTTGTGTCCAGCAGTATTGCGTGAACGATTCTTTTGACAAATATGTTTTAAGCCGTTTTTTGCTCTTATCCTCATTTGACTTTTCCAAAAGGCCTCTGGTCTACCTGCCGGCATCTCACTTTGACTTGTTTTTGTCATTCTGGTGTGCCAGGTTTGGTGTTCACTACGTCCCGGACAACGTGTTACCTGGTCAGACACCCACTTAGCAAATATTGCTTACACATAAAAATCATACAACACGAATAGTCACTTCATATATCTGTTCATGTCCGGGTATAACTCTCATACAACACGAATAGTAACTTCATATATCTGTTCATGCCCGGGTATACTCTCATACAACACGAATAGTCACTTCATATATCTGTTCATGTCCGGGTATAACACGAATAGTCACTTCATATATCTGTTCATGTCCGGGTATAACTCTCATACAACACGAATAGTCACATCATATATCTGTTCATGTCCGGGTATAACTCTCATACAACACGAATAGTCACATCATATATCTGTTCATGTCCGGGTATAACTCTCATACAACACGAATAGTCACTTCATATATCTGTTCATGTCCGGGTATAACACGAATAGTCACTTCATATATCTGTTCATGTCCGGGTATAACTCTCATACAACACGAATAGTCACATCATATATCTGTTCATGTCCGGGTATAACTCTCATACAACACGAATAGTCACCTCATATATCTGTTCATGTCCGGGTATAACTCTCATACAACACGAATAGTCACATCATATATCTGTTCATGTCCGGGTATAACACGAATAGTCACTTCATATATCTGTTCATGTCCGGGTATAACTCTCATACAACACGAATAGTCACTTCATATATCTATTCATGTCCGGGTATAACACGAATAGTCACTTCATATATCTGTTCATGTCCGGGTATAACTCTCATACAACACGAATAGTCACATCATATATCTGTTCATGTCCGGGTATAACTCTCATACAACACGAATAGTCACATCATATATCTGTTCATGTCCGGGTATAACTCTCATACAACACGAATAGTCACTTCATATATCTGTTCATGTCCGGGTATAACACGAATAGTCACTTCATATATCTGTTCATGTCCGGGTATAACTCGCATACAACACGAATAGTCACATCATATATCTGCTCATGTCCGGGTATAACTCTCATACAACACGAATAGTCACCTCATATATCTGTTCATGTCCGGGTATAACACGAATAGTCACTTCATATATCTGTTCATGTCCGGGTATAACTCTCATACAACACGAATAGTCACTTCATATATCTGTTCATGTCCGGGTATAACACGAATAGTCACTTCATATATCTGTTCATGTCCGGGTATAACTCTCATACAACACGAATAGTCACATCATATATCTGTTCATGTCCGGGTATAACTCTCATACAACACGAATAGTCACTTCATATATCTGTTCATGTCCGGGTATAACTCTCATACAACACGAATAGTCACTTCATATATCTGTTCATGTCCGGGTATAACTCTCATACAACACGAATAGTCACATCATATATCTGTTCATGTCCGGGTATAACACGAATAATCACTTCATATATCTGTTCATGTCCGGGTATAACTCTCATACAACACGAATAGTCACATCATATATCTATTCATGTCCGGGTATAACTCTCATATAACACGAACAGTCACATCATATATCTGTTCATGTCCGGGTATAACTCTCATACAACACGAATAGTCACTTCATATATCTATTCATGTCCGGGTATAACTCTCATATAACACGAACAGTCACATCATATATCTGTTCATGTCCGGGTATAACTCTCATACAACACGAATAGTCACTTCATATATCTGTTCATGTCGGGGTATACTCTCATACAACACGAATAGTCACTTCATATATCTGTCCATGTCCGGGTATAACTCTCATACAACACGAATAGTGACTTCATATATCTGTTCATGTCCGGGTATAACTCTCATACAACACGAATAGTCACTTCATATATCTGTTCATGTCCGGGTATAACTCTCATACAACACGAATAGTCACTTCATATATCTGTTCATGTCCGGGTATAACATGAATAGTCACATCATATATCTGTTCATGTCCGGGTATAACTCTCATATAACACGAATAGTCACTTCATATATCTGTTCATGTCCGGGTATAACTCTCATACAACACGAATAGTCACTTCATATATCTGTTCATGTCCGGGTATAACTCTCATACAACACGAATAGTCACTTCATATATCTGTCCATGTCCGGGTATAACACGAATAGTCACATCATATATCTGTTCATGTCCGGGTATAACTCTCATACAACACGAATAGTCACTTCATATATCTGTTCATGTCCGGGTATAACTCTCATACAACACGAATAGTCACTTCATATATCTGTTCATGTCCGGGTATAACTCTCATACAACACGAATAGTCACATCATATATCTGTTCATGTCCGGGTATAACACGAATAGTCACTTCATATATCTGTTCATGTCCGGGTATAACTCTCATACAACACGAATAGTCACTTCATATATCTGTTCATGTCCGGGTATACTCTCATACAACACGAATAGTCACATCATATATCTGTTCATGTCCGGGTATAACTCTCATACAACACGAATAGTCACTTCATATATCTGTCCATGTCCGGGTATAACTCTCATACAACACGAATAGTCACTTCATATATCTGTTCATGTCCGGGTATAACACGAATAGTCACTCCATATATCTGTTCATGTCGGGGTATAACTCTCATACAACACGAATAGTCACATCATATATCTGTTCATGTCCGGGTATAACTCTCATACAACACGAATAGTCACTTCATATATCTGTTCATGTCCGGGTATACTCTCATACAACACGAATAGTCACTTCATATATCTGTTCATGTCCGGGTATAACTCTCATACAACACGAATAGTCACTTCATATATCTGTTCATGTCCGGGTATAACACGAATAGTCACTCCATATATCTGTTCATGTCGGGGTATAACTCTCATACAACACGAATAGTCACATCATATATCTGTTCATGTCCGGGTATAACTCTCATACAACACGAATAGTCACATCATATATCTGTTCATGTCCGGGTATAACTCTCATACAACACGAATAGTCACTTCATATATCTGTCCATGTCCGGGTATAACTCTCATACAACACGAATAGTCACTTCATATATCTGTTCATGTCCGGGTATAACTCTCATACAACACGAATAGTCACATCATATATCTGTTCATGTCCGGATATAACTCTCATACAACACGAATAGTCACTTCATATATCTGTTCATGTCCGGGTATAACACGAATAGTCACTTCATATATCTGTTCATGTCCGGGTATAACTCTCATACAACACGAATAGTCACATCATATATCTGTTCATGTCCGGGTATAAATCTCATACAACACGAATAGTCACTTCATATATCTGTTCATGTCCGGGTATAACACGAATAGTCACTTCATATATCTGTTCATGTCCGGGTATAACTCTCATACAACACGAATAGTCACTTCATATATCTGTTCATGTCCGGGTATAACACGAATAGTCACTTCATATATCTGTTCATGTCCGGGTATAACTCTCATACAACACGAATAGTCACATCATATATCTGTTCATGTCCGGGTATAACACGAATAGTCACTTCATATATCTGTTCATGTCCGGGTATACTCTCATACAACACGAATAGTCACTTAATATATATGTTCATGTCCGGGTATACTCTCATACAACACGAATAGTCACTTCATATATCTGTTCATGACCGGGTATAACTCTCATACAACACGAATAGTCACTTCATATATCTGTTCATGTCCGGGTATAACTCTCATACAACACGAATAGTCACATCATATATCTGTTCATGTCCGGGTATAACTCTCATACAACACGAATAGTCACTTCATATATCTATTCATGTCCGGGTATACTCTCATACAACACGAATAGTCACATCATATATCTGTTCATGTCCGGGTATAACTCTCATACAACACGAATAGTCACTTCATATATCTGTTCATGTCCGGGTATAACTCTCATACAACACGAATAGTCACTTCATATATCTGTTCATGTCCGGGTATAACTCTCATACAACACGAATAGTCACATCATATATCTGTTCATGTCCGGGTATAACTCTCATACAACACGAATAGTCACTTCATATATCTGTTCATGTCCGGGTATAACTCTCATACAACACGAATATTCACTTCATATATCTGTTCATGTCCGGGTATAACTCTCATACAACACGAATATTCACATCATATATCTGTTCATGTCCGGGTATAACACGAATAGTCACTTCATATATCTGTTCATGTCCGGGTATAACTCTCATACAACACGAATAGACACTCCATATATATGTTCATGTCCGGGTATAACACGAATAGTCACTTCATATATCTGTTCATGTCCGGGTATAACTCTCATACAACACGAATAGTCACATCATATATCTGTTCATGTCCGGGTATAACTCTCATACAACACGAATAGTCACTCCATATATATGTTCATGTCCGGGTATAACACGAATAGTCACTTCATATATCTGTTCATGTCCGGGTATAACTCTCATACAACACGAATAGTCACATCATATATCTGTTCATGTCCGGGTATAACTCTCATACAACACGAATAGTCACTTCATATATCTGTTCATGTCCGGGTATAACTCTCATACAACACGAATAGTCACTTCATATATCTGTTCATGTCCGGGTATACTCTCATACAACACGAATAGTCACATCATATATCTGTTCATGTCCGGGTATAACTCTCATACAACACGAATAGTCACATCATATATCTGTTCATGTCCGGGTATAACTCTCATACAACACGAATAGTCACTTCATATATCTGTTCATGTCCGGGTATAACTCTCATACAACACGAATAGTCACATCATATATCTGTTCATGTCCGGGTATAACTCTCATACAACACGAATAGTCACTTCATATATCTGTTCATGTCCGGGTATAACTCTCATACAACACGAATATTCACTTCATATATCTGTTCATGTCCGGGTATAACTCTCATACAACACGAATAGTCACATCATATATCTGTTCATGTCCGGGTATAACACGAATAGTCACTTCATATATCTGTTCATGTCCGGGTATAACTCTCATACAACACGAATAGTCACTCCATATATATGTTCATGTCCGGGTATAACACGAATAGTCACTTCATATATCTGTTCATGTCCGGGTATAACTCTCATACAACACGAATAGTCACATCATATATCTGTTCATGTCCGGGTATAACTCTCATACAACACGAATAGTCACTCCATATATATGTTCATGTCCGGGTATAACACGAATAGTCACTTCATATATCTGTTCATGTCCGGGTATAACTCTCATACAACACGAATAGTCACATCATATATCTGTTCATGTCCGGGTATAACTCTCATACAACACGAATAGTCACTTCATATATCTGTTCATGTCCGGGTATAACTCTCATACAACACGAATAGTCACTTCATATATCTGTTCATGTCCGGGTATACTCTCATACAACACGAATAGTCACATCATATATCTGTTCATGTCCGGGTATAACTCTCATACAACACGAATAGTCACTTCATATATCTGTTCATGTCCGGGTATAACTCTCATACAACACAAATAGTCACTTCATATATCTGTCCATGTCGGGTATAACTCTCATTACAACGCGAATAGTCACTTCATATATCTGTTCATGTCAGGGTATAACTCTCATACAACACGAATAGTCACATCATATATCTGTTCATGTCCGGGTATAACTCTCATACAACACGAATAGTCACTTCATATATCTGTTCATGTCCGGGTATAACACGAATAGTCACTTCATATATCTGTTCATGTCCGGGTAATACTCTCATACAACACGAATAGTCACATCATATATCTATTCATGTCCGGGTACAACACGAATAGTCACTTCATATATCTGTTCATGTCCGGGTATAACTCTCATATAACACGAATAGTCACTTCATATATCTGTTCATGTCCGGGTATAACTCTCATACAACACGAATAGTCACTTCATATATCTGTTCATGTTCGGGTATAACTCTCATACAACACGAATAGTCACTTCATATATCTGTTCATGTCCGGGTATAACTCTCATACAACACGAATAGTCACTTCATATATCTGTTCATGTCCGGGTATAACTCTCATATAACACGAATAGTCACTTCATATATCTGTTCATGTCCGGGTATAACTCTCATACAACACGAATAGTCACTTCATATATCTGTTCATGTCCGGGTATAACACGAATAGTCACTTCATATATCTGTTCATGTCCGGGTATACTCTCATACAACACGAATAGTCACATCATATATCTGTTCATGTCCGGGTATAACTCTCATACAACACGAATAGTCACTTCATATATCTGATCATGTCCGGGTATAACTCTCATATAACACGAATAGTCACTTCATATATCTGTTCATGTCCGGGTATAACTCTCATACAACACGAATAGTCACTTCATATATCTGTTCATGTCCGGGTATAACTCTCATACAACACGAATAGTCACATCATATATCTGTTCATGTCCGGGTATAACACGAATAGTCACATCGTATATCTGTTCATGCCCGGGTATAACTCTCATACAACACGAATAGTCACTTCATATATCTGTTCATGTCCGGGTATAACACGAATAGTCACTTCATATATCTGTTCATGTCCGGATATAACTCTCATACAACACGAATAGTCACTTCATATATCTATTCATGTCCGGGTACAACACGAATAGTCACATCATATATCTGTTCATGTCCGGGTATAAATCTCATACAACACGAATAGTCACATCATATATCTGTTCATGTCCGGGTATAACACGAATAGTCACTTCATATATCTGTTCATGTCCGGGTATAACACGAATAGTCACTTCATATATCTGTTCATGTCCGGGTATAACTCTCATACAACACGAATAGTCACTTCATATATCTGTTCATGTCCGGGTATAACTCTCATACAACACGAATAGTCACTTCATATATCTGTTCATGTCCGGGTATAACTCTCATACAACACGAATAGTCACTTCATATATCTGTTCATGTCCGGGTATAACTCTCATACAACACGAATAGTCACTTCATATATCTGTTCATGTCCGGGTATACTCTCATACAACACGAATAGTCACATCATATATCTGTTCATGTCCGGGTATAACTCTCATACAACACGAATAGTCACATCATATATCTGTTCATGTCGGGGTATAACTCTCATACAACACGAATAGTCACTTCATATATCTGATCATGTCCGGGTATAACTCTCATACAACACGAATAGTCACTTCATATATCTGTTCATGTCCGGGTATAACTCTCATACAACACGAATAGTCACTTCATATATCTGTTCATGTCCGGGTATACTCTCATACAACACGAATAGTCACATCATATATCTGTTCATGTCCGGGTATAACTCTCATACAACACGAATAGTCACTTCATATATCTGTTCATGTCCGGGTATAACACGAATAGTCACTCCATATATCTGTTCATGTCGGGGTATAACTCTCATACAACACGAATAGTCACATCATATATCTGTTCATGTCCGGGTATAACTCTCATACAACACGAATAGTCACTTCATATATCTGTTCATGTCCGGGTATACTCTCATACAACACGAATAGTCACTTCATATATCTGTTCATGTCCGGGTATAACTCTCATACAACACGAATAGTCACTTCATATATCTGTTCATGTCCGGGTATAACACGAATAGTCACTCCATATATCTGTTCATGTCGGGGTATAACTCTCATGCAACACGAATAGTCACATCATATATCTGTTCATGTCCGGGTATAACTCTCATACAACACGAATAGTCACATCATATATCTGTTCATGTCCGGGTATAACTCTCATACAACACGAATAGTCACTTCATATATCTGTCCATGTCCGGGTATAACTCTCATACAACACGAATAGTCACTTCATATATCTGTTCATGTCCGGGTATAACTCTCATACAACACGAATAGTCACATCATATATCTGTTCATGTCCGGGTATAACTCTCATACAACACGAATAGTCACTTCATATATCTGTTCATGTCCGGGTATAACACGAATAGTCACTTCATATATCTGTTCATGTCCGGGTATAACTCTCATACAACACGAATAGTCACATCATATATCTGTTCATGTCCGGGTATAAATCTCATACAACACGAATAGTCACTTCATATATCTGTTCATGTCCGGGTATAACACGAATAGTCACTTCATATATCTGTTCATGTCCGGGTATAACTCTCATACAACACGAATAGTCACTTCATATATCTGTTCATGTCCGGGTATAACACGAATAGTCACTTCATATATCTGTTCATGTCCGGGTATAACTCTCATACAACACGAATAGTCACATCATATATCTGTTCATGTCCGGGTATAACACGAATAGTCACTTCATATATCTGTTCATGTCCGGGTATACTCTCATACAACACGAATAGTCACTTCATATATATGTTCATGTCCGGGTATACTCTCATACAACACGAATAGTCACTTCATATATCTGTTCATGACCGGGTATAACTCTCATACAACACGAATAGTCACTTCATATATCTGTTCATGTCCGGGTATAACTCTCATACAACACGAATAGTCACTTCATATATCTGTTCATGTCCGGGTATAACTCTCATACAACACGAATAGTCACATCATATATCTGTTCATGTCCGGGTATAACTCTCATACAACACGAATAGTCACTTCATATATCTGTTCATGTCCGGGTATAACTCTCATACAACACGAATATTCACTTCATATATCTGTTCATGTCCGGGTATAACTCTCATACAACACGAATAGTCACATCATATATCTGTTCATGTCCGGGTATAACACGAATAGTCACTTCATATATCTGTTCATGTCCGGGTATAACTCTCATACAACACGAATAGACACTCCATATATATGTTCATGTCCGTGTATAACACGAATAGTCACTTCATATATCTGTTCATGTCCGGGTATAACTCTCATACAATACGAATAGTCACATCATATATCTGTTCATGTCCGGGTATAACTCTCATACAACACGAATAGTCACTCCATATATATGTTCATGTCCGGGTATAACACGAATAGTCACTTCATATATCTGTTCATGTCCGGGTATAACTCTCATACAACACGAATAGTCACATCATATATCTGTTCATGTCCGGGTATAACTCTCATACAACACGAATAGTCACTTCATATATCTGTTCATGTCCGGGTATAACTCTCATACAACACGAATAGTCACTTCATATATCTGTTCATGTCCGGGTATACTCTCATACAACACGAATAGTCACATCATATATCTGTTCATGTCCGGGTATAACTCTCATACAACACGAATAGTCACTTCATATATCTGTTCATGTCCGGGTATAACTCTCATACAACACGAATAGTCACTTCATATATCTGTTCATGTCCGGGTATAACTCTCATACAACACGAATAGTCACATCATATATCTGTTCATGTCCGGGTATAACTCTCATACAACACGAATAGTCACTTCATATATCTGTTCATGTCCGGGTATAACTCTCATACAACACGAATATTCACTTCATATATCTGTTCATGTCCGGGTATAACTCTCATACAACACGAATAGTCACATCATATATCTGTTCATGTCCGGGTATAACACGAATAGTCACTTCATATATCTGTTCATGTCCGGGTATAACTCTCATACAACACGAATAGTCACTCCATATATATGTTCATGTCCGGGTATAACACGAATAGTCACTTCATATATCTGTTCATGTCCGGGTATAACTCTCATACAACACGAATAGTCACATCATATATCTGTTCATGTCCGGGTATAACTCTCATACAACACGAATAGTCACTCCATATATATGTTCATGTCCGGGTATAACACGAATAGTCACTTCATATATCTGTTCATGTCCGGGTATAACTCTCATACAACACGAATAGTCACATCATATATCTGTTCATGTCCGGGTATAACTCTCATACAACACGAATAGTCACTTCATATATCTGTTCATGTCCGGGTATAACTCTCATACAACACGAATAGTCACTTCATATATCTGTTCATGTCCGGGTATACTCTCATACAACACGAATAGTCACATCATATATCTGTTCATGTCCGGGTATAACTCTCATACAACACGAATAGTCACTTCATATATCTGTTCATGTCCGGGTATAACTCTCATACAACACGAATAGTCACATCATATATCTGTCCATGTCCGGGTATAACTCTCATACAACACGAATATAGTCACTTCATATATCTGTTCATGTCCGGGTATAACTCTCATATAACACGAATAGTCACTTCATATATCTGTTCATGTTCGGGTATACTCTCATACAACACGAATAGTCACTTCATATATCTGTTCATGTCCGGGTATAACTCTCATACAACACAAATAGTCACTTCATATATCTGTCCATGTCGGGTATAACTCTCATTACAACACGAATAGTCACTTCATATATCTGTTCATGTCAGGGTATAACTCTCATACAACACGAATAGTCACATCATATATCTGTTCATGTCCGGGTATAACTCTCATACAACACGAATAGTCACTTCATATATCTGTTCATGTCCGGGTATAACACGAATAGTCACTTCATATATCTGTTCATGTCCGGGTAATACTCTCATACAACACGAATAGTCACTTCATATATCTGTTCATGTCCGGGTATAACTCTCATATAACACGAATAGTCACTTCATATATCTGTTCATGTCCGGGTATAACTCTCATACAACACGAATAGTCACTTCATATATCTGTTCATGTTCGGGTATAACTCTCATACAACACGAATAGTCACTTCATATATCTGTTCATGTCCGGGTATAACTCTCATACAACACGAATAGTCACTTCATATATCTGTTCATGTCCGGGTATAACTCTCATATAACACGAATAGTCACTTCATATATCTGTTCATGTCAGGGTATAACTCTCATACAACACGAATAGTCACTTCATATATCTGTTCATGTCCGGGTATAACACGAATAGTCACTTCATATATCTGTTCATGTCCGGGTATACTCTCATACAACACGAATAGTCACATCATATATCTGTTCATGTCCGGGTATAACTCTCATACAACACGAATAGTCACTTCATATATCTGTTCATGTCCGGGTATAACTCTCATATAACACGAATAGTCACTTCATATATCTGTTCATGTCCGGGTATAACTCTCATACAACACGAATAGTCACTTCATATATCTGTTCATGTCCGGGTATAACTCTCATACAACACGAATAGTCACATCATATATCTGTTCATGTCCGGGTATAACACGAATAGTCACATCATATATCTGTTCATGCCCGGGTATAACTCTCATACAACACGAATAGTCACTTCATATATCTGTTCATGTCCGGGTATAACACGAATAGTCACTTCATATATCTGTTCATGTCCGGATATAACTCTCATACAACACGAATAGTAACTTCATATATCTATTCATGTCCGGGTACAACACGAATAGTCACATCATATATCTGTTCATGTCCGGGTATAAATCTCATACAACACGAATAGTCACTTCATATATCTGTTCATGTCCGGGTATAACTCTCATACAACACGAATAGTCACATCATATATCTGTTCATGTCCGGGTATAACACGAATAGTCACTTCATATATCTGTTCATGTCCGGGTATAACACGAATAGTCACTTCATATATCTGTTCATGTCCGGGTATAACACGAATAGTCACTTCATATATCTGTTCATGTCCGGGTATAACACGAATAGTCACATCATATATCTGTCCATGTCCGGGTATAACACGAATAGTCACTTCATATATCTGTTCATGTCCGGGTATAACTCTCATACAACACGAATAGTCACTTCATATATCTGTTCATGTCCGGGTATAACTCTCATACAACACGAATAGTCACTTCATATATCTGTTCATGTCCGGGTATAACTCTCATACAACACGAATAGTCACTTCATATATATGTTCATGTCCGGGTATAACACGAATAGTCACTTCATATATCTGTTCATGTTCGGGTATAACTCTCATACAACACGAATAGTCACTTCATATATCTGTTCATGTTCGGGTATAACTCTCATACAACACGAATAGTCACTTCATATATCTGTTCATGTCCGGGTATAACTCTCATACAACACGAATAGTCACATCATATATCTGTTCATGTCCGGGTATAACATGAATAGTCACTTCATATATCTATTCATGTCCGGGTATAACTCTCATACAACACGAATTGTCACTTCATATATCTGTTCATGTCCGGGTATAACTCTCATACAACACGAATAGTCACTTCATATATCTGTTCATGTCCGGGTATAACACGAATAGTCACATCATATATCTGTTCATGTCCGGGTATAACTCTCATACAACACGAATAGTCACTTCATATATCTGTTCATGTCCGGGTATAACACGAATAGTCACTTCATATATCTGTTCATGTCCGGGTATAACACGAATAGTCACTTCATATATCTGTCCATGTCCGGGTATAACATGAATAGCCACTTCATATATCTGTTCATGTCCGGGTATAACTCTCATACAACACGAATAGTCACATCATATATCTGTTCATGTCCGGGTATAACACGAATAGTCACTTCATATATCTGTTCATGTCCGGGTATAACTCTCATACAACACGAATAATCACATCATATATCTGTTCATGTCCGGGTATAACACGAATAGTCACATCATATATCTGTTCATGTACGGGTATAACTCTCATACAACACGAATAGCCACATCATATATCTGTTCATGTCCGGGTATACTCTCATAGAACACGAATAGTCACTTCATATATCTGTTCATGTCCGGGTATAACTCTCATACAACACGAATAGTCACATCATATATCTGTTCATGTCCGGGTATAACACGAATAGTCACTTCATATATCTGTTCATGTCCGGGTATAACTCTCATACAACACGAATAGTCACATCATATATCTGTCCATGTCCGGGTATAACTCTCATACAACACGAATAGTCACTTCAAATATCTGTTCATGTCCGGGTATAACTCTCATACAACACGAATAGTCACTTCATATATCTGTCCATGTCCGGGTATAACACGAATAGTCACTTCATATATCTGTTCATGTCCGGGTATAACACGAATAGTCACATCATATATCTGTTCATGTCCGGGTATAACTCTCATACAACACGAATAGTCACTTCATATATCTGTTCATGTCCGGGTATAACTCTCATACAACACGAATAGTCACTTCATATATCTGTTCATGTCCGGGTATAACTCTCATACAACACGAATAGTCACATCATATATCTGTTCATGTCCGGGTATAACACGAATAGTCACTTCATATATCTGTTCATGTCCGGGTATAACTCTCATACAACACGAATAGTCACTTCATATATCTGTTCATGTCCGGGTATAACTCTCATACAACACGAATAGTCACTTCATATATCTGTTCATGTCCGGGTATAACTCTCATACAACACGAATAGTCACTTCATATATCTGTTCATGTCCGGGTATAACACGAATAGTCACATCATATAACTGTTCATGTCCGGGTATAACTCTCATACAACACGAATAGTCACTTCATATATCTGTTCATGTCCGGGTATAACTCTCATACCACACGAATAGTCACTTCATATATCTGTTCATGTCCGGGTATAACACGAATAGTCACTTCATATATCTGTCCATGTCCGGGTATACTCTCATACAACACGAATAGTCACTTCATATATCTGTCCATGTCCGGGTATAACTCTCATACAACACGAATATAGTCACTTCATATATCTATTCATGTCCGGGTATAACTCTCATACAACACGAATAGTCACTTCATATATCTGTTCATGTCCGGGTATAACACGAATAGTCACTTCATATATCTGTTCATGTTCGGGTATAACTCTCATACAACACGAATAGTCACTTCATATATCTGTCCATGTCCGGGTATAACATGAATAGCCACATCATATATCTGTTCATGTCCGGGTATAACACGAATAGTCACTTCATATATCTGTTCATGTCCGGGTATAACTCTCATACAACACGAATAATCACATCATATATCTGTTCATGTCCGGGTATAACACGAATAGTCACATCATATATCTGTTCATGTACGGGTATAACTCTCATACAACACGAATAGCCACATCATATATCTGTTCATGTCCGGGTATACTCTCATAGAACACGAATAGTCACTTCATATATCTGTTCATGTCCGGGTATAACTCTCATACAACACGAATAGTCACATCATATATCTGTTCATGTCCGGGTATAACACGAATAGTCACTTCATATATCTGTTCATGTCCGGGTATAACTCTCATACAACACGAATAGTCACATCATATATCTGTCCATGTCCGGGTATAACTCTCATACAACACGAATAGTCACATCATATATCTGTTCATGTCCGGGTATACTCTCATACAACACGAATAGTCACTTCATATATCTGTTCATGTCCGGGTATAACTCTCATACAACACGAATAGTCACTTCATATATCTGTTCATGTCCGGGTATAACACGAATAGTCACATCATATATCTGTTCATGTCCGGGTATAACTCTCATACAACACGAATAGTCACTTCATATATCTGTTCATGTCCGGGTATAACTCTCATACAACACGAATAGTCACTTCATATATCTGTTCATGTCCGGGTATAACACGAATAGTCACTTCAAATATCTGTTCATGTCCGGGTATAACTCTCATACAACACGAATAGTCACTTCATATATCTGTTCATGTCCGGGTATAACACGAATAGTCACATCATATATCTGTTCATGTCCGGGTATAACTCTCATACAACACGAATAGTCACTTCATATATCTGTTCATGTCCGGGTATAACTCTCATACAACACGAATAGTCACTTCATATATCTGTTCATGTCCGGGTATAACTCTCATACAACACGAATAGTCACATCATATATCTGTTCATGTCCGGGTATAACACGAATAGTCACTTCATATATCTGTTCATGTCCGGGTATAACTCTCATACAACACGAATAGTCACTTCATATATCTGTTCATGTCCGGGTATAACTCTCATACAACACGAATAGTCACTTCATATATCTGTTCATGTCCGGGTATAACTCTCATACAACACGAATAGTCACTTCATATATCTGTTCATGTCCGGGTATAACACGAATAGTCACATCATATAACTGTTCATGTCCGGGTATAACTCTCATACAACACGAATAGTCACTTCATATATCTGTTCATGTCCGGGTATAACTCTCATACAACACGAATAGTCACTTCATATATCTGTTCATGTCCGGGTATAACTCTCATACAACACGAAGTCACTTCATATATCTGTTCATGTCCGGGTATAACTCTCATACAACACGAATAGTCACTTCATATATCTGTTCATGTCCGGGTATAACAAGAATAGTCACATCATATATCTGTTCATGTCCGGGTATAACTCTCATACAACACGAATATAGTCACTTCATATATCTGTTCATGTCCGGGTATAACTCTCATACAACACGAATAGTCACTTCATATATCTGTTCATGTCCGGGTATAACTCTCATATAACACGAATAGTCACTTCATATATCTGTTCATGTCCGGGTATAACTCTCATACAACACGAATAGTCACTTCATATATCTGTTCATGTCCGGGTATAACACGAATAGTCACATCATATATCTGTTCATGTCCGGGTATAACTCTCATACAACACGAATATAGTCACTTCATATATCTGTTCATGTCCGGGTATAACTCTCATACAACACGAATAGTCACTTCATATATCTGTTCATGTCCGGGTATAACTCTCATATAACACGAATAGTCACTTCATATATCTGTTCATGTCCGGGTATAACACGAATAGTCACTTCATATATCTGTTCATGTCCGGGTATAACTCTCATACCACACGAATAGTCACATCATATATCTGTTCATGTCCGGGTATAACACGAATAGTCACTTCATATATCTGTCCATGTCCGGGTATACTCTCATACAACACGAATAGTCACTTCATATATCTGTCCATGTCCGGGTGTAACTCTCATACAACACGAATAGTCACTTCATATATCTGTCCATGTCCGGGTATAACTCTCATACAACACGAATATAGTCACTTCATATATCTATTCATGTCCGGGTATAACTCTCATACAACACGAATAGTCACTTCATATATCTGTTCATGTCCGGGTATAACTCTCATACAACACGAAGTCACTTCATATATCTGTTCATGTCCGGGTATAACTCTCATACAACACGAATAGTCACTTCATATATCTGTTCATGTCCGGGTATAACACGAATAGTCACATCATATATCTGTTCATGTCCGGGTATAACTCTCATACAACACGAATATAGTCACTTCATATATCTGTTCATGTCCGGGTATACTCTCATACAACACGAATAGTCACTTCATATATCTGTCCATGTCCGGGTATAACTCTCATATAACACGAATAGTCACTTCATATATCTGTTCATGTCCGGGTATAACTCTCATATAACACGAATAGTCACATCATATATCTGTTCATGTCCGGGTATAACACGAATAGTCACTTCATATATCTGTCCATGTCCGGGTATAACTCTCATACAACACGAATAGTCACTTCAAATATATGTTCATGTCCGGGTATAACTCTCATACAACACGAATAGTCACTTCATATATCTGTTCATGTCCGGGTATAACACGAATAGTCACATCATATATCTGTCCATGTCCGGGTATAACTCTCATACAACACGAATAGTCACTTCATATATCTGTTCATGTCCGGGTATAACTCTCATACAACACGAATAGTCACTTCATATATCTGTCCATGTCCGGGTATAACTCTCATACAACACGAATAGTCACTTCATATATCTGTTCATGTCCGGGTATAACTCTCATACAACACGAATAGTCACTTCATATATCTGTTCATGTCCGGGTATACTCTCATACAACACGAATAGTCACTTCATATATCTGTTCATGTCCGGGTATAACACGAATAGTCACTTCATATATCTGTCCATGTCCGGGTATAACTCTCATACAACACGAATAGTCACTTCATATATCTGTTCATGTCCGGGTATACTCTCATAGAACACGAATAGTCACTTCATATATCTGTTCATGTCCGGGTATAACACGAATAGTCACTTCATATATCTGTCCATGTCCGGGTATAACTCTCATACAACACGAATATAGTCACTTCATATATCTGTCCATGTCCGGGTATAACTCTCATACAACACGAATAGTCACTTCATATATCTGTTCATGTCCGGGTATACTCTCATAGAACACGAATAGTCACTGCATATATCTGTCCATGTCCGGGTATAACTCTCATACAACACGAATAGTCACTTCATATATCTGTTCATGTCCGGGTATACTCTCATAGAACACGAATAGTCACTTCATATATCTGTTCATGTCCGGGTATAACACGAATAGTCACATCATATATCTGTCCATGTCCGGGTATAACTCTCATACAACACGAATATAGTCACTTCATATATCTATTCATGTCCGGGTATAACTCTCATACAACACGAATAGTCACATCATATATCTGTTCATGTCCGGGTATACTCTCATACAACACGAATAGTCACTTCATATATCTGTTCATGTCCGGGTATAACACGAATAGTCACATCATATATCTGTTCATGTCCGGGTATAACTCTCATACAACACGAATAGTCACTTCATATATCTGTTCATGTCCGGGTATACTCTCATACAACACGAATAGTCACTTCATATATATGTCCATGTCCGGGTATAACTCTCATACAACACGAATAGTCACTTCATATATCTGTTCATGTCCTGGTATACTCTCATAGAACACGAATAGTCACTTCATATATCTGTTCATGTCCGGGTATAACACGAATAGTCACTTCATATATCTGTCCATGTCCGGGTATAACTCTCATACAACACGAATATAGTCACTTCATATATCTGTTCATGTCCGGGTATAACTCTCATACAACACGAATAGTCACTTCATATATCTGTTCATGTCCGGGTATAACACGAATAGTCACATCATATATCTGTTCATGTCCGGGTATAACTCTCATACAACACGAATATAGTCACTTCATATATCTGTTCATGTCCGGGTATAACTCTCATACAACACGAATAGTCACTTCATATATCTGTTCATGTCCGGGTATAACACGAATAGTCACATCATATATCTGTTCATTTCCGGGTATAACTCTCATACAACACGAATATAGTCACTTCATATATCTGTTCATGTCCGGGTATACTCTCATACAACACGAATAGTCACTTCATATATCTGTCCATGTCCGGGTATAACTCTCATACAACACGAATAGTCACTTCATATATCTGTTCATGTCCGGGTATAACTCTCATACAACACGAATAGTCACATCATATATCTGTTCATGTCCGGGTATAACTCTCATACAACACGAATATTCACTTCATATATATGTTCATGTCCGGGTATAACACGAACAGTCACATCATATATCTGTCCATGTCCGGGTATAACTCTCATACAACACGAATAGTCACATCATATATCTGTTCATGTCCGGGTATACTCTCATACAACTCGAATAGTCACATCATATATCTGTTCATGTCCGGGTATAACTCTCATACAACACGAATAGTCACTTCATATATATGTTCATGTCCGGGTATAACTCTCATACAACACGAATAGTCACATCATATATCTGTTCATGTCCGGGTATAACACGAATAGTCACTTCATATATCTGTTCATGTCCGGGTATAACTCTCATACAACACGAATAGTCACTTCATATATCTGTCCATGTCCGGGTATAACTCTCATACAACACGAATAGTCACTTCAAATATCTGTTCATGTCCGGGTATAACTCTCATACAACACGAATAGTCACTTCATATATCTGTTCATGTCCGGGTATAACACGAACAGTCACATCATATATTTGTCCATGTCCGGGTATAACTCTCATACAACACGAATAGTCACTTCATATATCTGTTCATGTCCGGGTATAACTCTCATACAACACGAATAGTCACTTCATATATCTGTTCATGTCCGGGTATACTCTCATACAACACGAATAGTCACTTCATATATCTGTTCATGTCCGGGTATAACTCTCATACAACACGAATATAGTCACTTCATATATCTGTTCATGTCCGGGTATACTCTCATACAACACGAATAGTCACTTCATATATCTGTCCATGTTCGGGTATAACTCTCATACAAGACGAATAGTCACTTCATATATCTGTTCATGTCCGGGTATAACACGAATAGTCACATCATATATCTGTTCAATTCCGGGTATAACTCTCATACAACACGAATAGTCACTTCATATATCTGTTCATGTCCGGGTATACTCTTATACAATTGAGCGGCCATGAAAACAAAATAACACGAATATACGGTTTCGTCTACATGTAAGACTTGGTTTCTGCTGTATTTTTGACATGTCATTGAGTATAGTATACATTCGGACAGTGATATGTACGTATAGTTATCACTTCTGTATTATTAGAATAGGTTTGGACAGTGATATATACGTAGTTATCATTTCTGTATTATTAGAATAGGTTTGGATAGTGCTAGATGTTGTCATCATTTCTATTCTAATTTAAAGGAAACAATCACTGACAGAACAACTACGACATCTACTTACTGTGAAGATATAGTTTATATGTCCATGTATAATAACGGACGTGCCTAATAATCGGGTTCCGAAACAACTACGACATCTACTTACTGTGAAGATATAGTTTATATGTCCATGTATAATAACGGACGTGTCGAATAATCGGGTTCCGAAACAACTACGACATCTACTTACTGTGAAGATATAGTTTATATGTCCATGTATAATAACGGACGAGCCAAATAATCGGGTTCCGAAACAACTACGACATTTACTTACTGTGATGATATAGTTTATATGTCCATGTATAATAACGGACGTGCCTAATAATCGGGTTCCGAAACAACTACGACATCTACTTACTGTGAAGATATAGTTTATATGTCCATGTATAATAACGGACGTGCCAAATAATCGGGTTCCGAAACAACTACGACATCTACTTACTGTGAAGATATAGTTTATATGTCCATGTATAATAACGGACGTGCCAAATAATCGGGTTCCGAAACAACTACGACATTTACTTACTGTGAAGATATAGTGTATATGTCCATGTATAATAACGGACGTGCCTAATAATCGGGTTCCGAAACAACTACGACATCTACTTACTGTGAAGATATAGTTTATATGTCCATGTATAATAACGGACGTGCCGAATAATTGTGTTCCGAAACAACTAGATGCCACCTTTAAGGGGGGGGGGGTCAAGTGACCAATTTTGAATGGGGATTTCCATGCAAATCTGTGGAGCAAATGTTACAGAGCAGCACATACTTTTAAGTGTGACTTGGTGTGGTATTGGAAACAACGGGTATTTATCTGGCGGGTCCGGTTGGAACTTGTTCCATTATAATGTTGGTGTATTTATTTTGTAATGTTATATTGATTTGTCAAATGTAGGTCAAGTGAAGTAATTCCAGAAAAAATTCTCAAAAATATATTTATTGCAAAATTTTATAATTTACCAAGCGGACCCGCCAGATAAATAGTTGTTGTTTCCAATACCACATCAATGTCACACTCAGAAGTATGTGCAACTCTGTAACTTTTGCTCCACAGATTTGCATGGAAATCTCCATTCAAAATTGGTCACTTGACCTGCCTTTTAACAAATTAAAACATGCCGAACCACAAGTCCACCTTTAACAAATTAAAACATGCAAAAATACAATAATATAAGTACTCTAACTTACCTATTAAGAATCGCAATCCGGCTCTTTTAATTTAATTTTAATTTGGACACTCTTTGAAACAGAAGAATATAAACCATATGTCACTTCAAACGTGCCGAAACAACAGTGTCACTTCATAAGTCACTTCACATGTCCGGATTAGAACTTCTACCTAATCGAACGGTCACTTTACGACACGAACACAAACTAACATGAATACAGGGTTCTAATAACATGAATTCACTGTAGTAATATCTGAGTAGGGAAGTCCTGTATGCGATAAATTCGATTTTACATCATTAGCCTGTGTGTTTATCACCATCGCCGCGGAAACTTCTCTAATGTGATTAAACTACACAAGTATGACTCGAATGTGAATAGTGTCAAATTTCGCCTGCTCCGTCACACAGAAGCATGTATTCGCGGAGTGGCGCTGTCGGTTTAGTCTGCGGTTTAACGTGGTTCAACATGGTGCACTATACAGACAGTGAGTATTGTCTTCAAAATGGCACATGTATAACAGAACTAGCAGAACAGACTTCCTTGTTTAGCCTTTATTCAGCGAACCTAGCGCTAGGGGCCCGCGCCCCCTATTCGCACATTTTGATCTTCAACAACTGGTCTCTTTTCGTGGGAGCCTTTATTCAGCGATTCTAGCGCTAGGTGCCAGCGCCCCCCTATTCACAAATTTTGATCTTCAACAATTTTTCTCTTTTCGCGGGAGCCTTTATTCAGCGGCGTATTCGTAAAAGGGGCTTCGCGTACCTATTAAAACTTTATCTGTTAATAGGTTTTATTTAAAAACGAACATTTCCCCAATCGAGGAGTCACCACACCACATGTTGTTGAAATATGTCCAGGAGTCTGGAAGAAGATCACGAACAGACAGAAATATGTCCAGGAGTCTGGAAGAAGATCACGAACAGACAGACAGACATATTTTTATTTAAACTGTACATGACATCGACTTACTATAGTGTTCGATATTTTGAACATGCATGTGGTATTTTACAATGTATATGTGAGCAGTTTGAACATGCATGTGGTATTTTACAATGTATATGTGAGCAGTTTGAACATGCATGTGGTATTTTACAATGTATATGTGAGCAGTTTGAACATGCATGTGGTATTTTACAATGTATATGTGAGCAGTTTGAACATGCATGTGGTATTTTACAATGTATATGTGAGCAGTTTGAACATGCATGTGGTATTTTACAATGTATATGTGAGCAGTTTGAACATGCATGTGGTATTTTACAATGTATATGTGAGCAGTTTGAACATGCATGTGGTATTTTACAATGTATGTGTGAGCAGTTTGAACATGCATGTGGTATTTTACAATGTATATGTGAGCAGTTTGAACATGCATGTGGTATTTTACAATGTATGTGTGAGCAGTTTGAACATGCATGTGGTATTTTACAATGTATATGTGAGCAGTTTGAACATGCATGTGGTATTTTACAATGTATATGTGAGCAGTTTGAACATGCATGTGGTATTTTACAATGTATATGTGAGCAGTTTGAACATGCATGTGGTATTTTACAATGTATATGTGAGCAGTTTGAACATGCATGTGGTATTTTACAATGTATATGTGAGCAGTTTGAACATGCATGTGGTATTTTACAATGTATATGTGAGCAGTTTGAACATGCATGTGGTATTTTACAATGTATATGTGAGCAGTTTGAACATGCATGTGGTATTTTACAATGTATATGTGAGCAGTTTGAACATGCATGTGGTATTTTACAATGTATATGTGAGCAGTTTGAACATGCATGTGGTATTTTACAATGTATATGTGAGCAGTTTGAACATGCATGTGGTATTTTACAATGTATATGTGAGCAGTTTGAACATGCATGTGGTATTTTACAATGTATATGTGAGCAGTTTGAACATGCATGTGGTATTTTACAATGTATATGTGAGCAGTTTGAACATGCATGTGGTATTTTACAATGTATATGTGAGCAGTTTGAACATGCATGTGGTATTTTACAATGTATATGTGAGCAGTTTGAACATGCATGTGGTATTTTACAATGTATATGTGAGCAGTTTGAACATGCATGTGGTATTTTACAATGTATATGTGAGCAGTTTGAACATGCATGTGGTATTTTACAATGTATATGTGAGCAGTTTGAACTGCGTGCAGTGCATGTGATACCTTATAACATTGGTGTTCGATCTTATCACACATGCAGTGCTGTCAACATTGCATACACGTAATTATGTGTATAGTGTGTTATACATGATTCGATGGTTTGTAGCGTCCAGAATATAGAACCCATACCTGGTATATAATAATATAGCTACAATAATAATACTATATATACAGATGTACGTTTTGCTATAAATGGCTGAAAACCTCGAAAACAAAACTTTCGTTTGAGTCAAAATCAATAATGGAAAAAAGTAAAATGCACAGCAACCACATATCAGATAGCTCAGTTTTATACATATAATGTGTTGTTGAATTGTTATATTATGCAGGAGGTGCGGTTTCCTTTAACAAACGTTTTGCTTTGATAAGGGTGGGAAATATATGGGGGGAAATAACATATCTTTCGCTACCAAGAACTGTTAAATAACTAAATCTACTGCCACAAAGACCGGACCATGCATGGTATGTTGTAGTACTTGATTTTCATGACAGGGGCAACGTTTTGTTCGTGAATCGACCTGCTTGACATTAGGAACGGATTCCAAGATGACGACAATCTAATTGTGGATATACCTGATTCCTTGTTCGCTTGTCATAAATTTAGGGTGGAGAGCAGTGACCCGGAGAGGTTTTACAAAACTTGGAAAACAATTTCGACCGTACGCACCCAAATATCTCAATAAAACCCAAACGTTAAAATATGTATAAATGATATCGACAGAAAATGAAAGGAGACAAAGCATGTAAGATCTTCATCAGTTGATAACCCGTGCCACACTAACCGAAGAGACACCAATAGATCATGCCATTATTCTCTACTATTACTAACGCCCGTATGGAGATCATATTCCACCAGTACAAAATCTTGGAACTTTTTGAAGTTTTGACAGGGAACCTTATAAAGTCGATAAAATAATGTGGGAATATATTTCTTAATTGTTAATTGTTCCTTAATAATGTACTTCACTGTAGGTGAATGTCCCAACTCTAAATTGCATGATTTTCTCTTACTATTGTGAGCTGATATCGCAATAAACATCAAATTAATTACCCAGGAAAATGCCATAATTGTAAGCGACTCAACGCATAATCGCTCACAAATTCACTTAAATCGTGAGATTTCGAATTGGGACCTTCACCTACAGTGAATTACACTATTAAGGAAAAGATAATAACTAAGAAATATATTCCCCGCGCTATGGTTTCGACTTTATATAACGTTCCCTGTCAAAACTTCAAAAAGTTCCAAGGTTTTGGACTGGTGGAATATGATCTCTACGGGCAGAGATTCATGCATGCATGGCATGATCTATATAGGACACCAACTATTCGACGTTTACTTGCAATGGATATTCAGTTGGCTAAAAGAATCACACGAGTTTACCTACACGTGTGTATACATCGGCCAAATGATAATACAGAATAGTTAAAACAGGTGGCTGTGAGGCGTACAAGCTGCACTTAATTGGCTTTAACAAATGTTTTTCATTGTGTGTTGGTCCTCGGTTATAGAAGATTGCCACGGGCAAGTGCCCCCGCATGCCCCCCTTCTCCGGCGTCCCTGCCATATGTCTTTGCTTATACAACTTCCGAAAGCAGCACAATACTTCTAAACGGTTTGACCGTGTACGTGTAGACGAAATAGTCACGAGGGTCATGTGACTTGCATTGGTCATATCAACAGACGAAACACGAAACTACGTTAAACCTAATTATAAAGGATTTCCCAATTTCCATATGTGTATTCTATAAACTGCGATGACTCATCGCGGCATCATTCTATAACGAGAGTGAAGTGTTCCCAGACTTAGATGACGTAATGGTATCCCTTCGATATGTTACGCCGGCGCCGTCACGGCGTTCTGCCCGGAGCGCCGATCGAACGCTGTTTCTTCTTTTTGCCGTGATTTATTAACATATCAGACAACGTGTTGAGATTCGCCATCATATCCGCATCCATCGGGGATTTCACTGCTGTAAGATGATGAATTATGTCCTCGTCGATGCGGTTACCATTTACATCAACATTTTATCAATTCTTAGATTAAAAAACTCGACTTACACCAATATTGGGTCGATGAGAGCGAATCACGAATTTATTGCCGGGAAAATGAGTTTCATCTGCCTGACCTATATCTACCAGATATATCTGTCACTTAGGGGGACATCAAGCAAAGTATTCAAACACTGCCCAACTACAATGTATCCGCATGTACAAATAATATTTTAGTATCATCTGTCTGACCTATATATATCTGTCACTTAGGCTAAGTTAGGGGGGCATCAAGCAAAGTATCCAAACATTGTCATACTACCATGTATCTGCATGTACAAATGCATATTAGAGTATCGTCTGTCTGCATATCTACCAGATATATCTGTCACTTAGTGGGGCATCAAGCAAAGTATCCAAACACTGCCCTATTACCATGTATATGCATGTACAAATGTATTATGTAAACATATTTATTTGCATCCAGAATTAAATGCAGGGGATTGAGGCACAAGTTACAAAACTGATCTTGGTCTCGTTCCCGACAATAATATAAAGAACATGATATTTACATAAGTATAATGTAAGGTACGATCCACTTGTAGAAAAAGTAGTATACAATATATATGGAATTATGATATAACAGATGTATGATGGTGTCGGATCCATCACTGTATATTTGAGTATCATCTGTCTGACCTATATATATCTACCATATCTATCTGTCACTTATATAGGGATCAGATTAAGAACAATATCCAAACACCGCCCTACAACCATGTATAACTACATGTATATTAGAAATACTCTGTGCCAATGCATTCTCTTATATATAAGAGTCGACCATGGGTCGCCTCGCATATATAAGAGAATGCATTGGCCAAACAATTTTTTACAATTTTAATAATTTTTTACAGCTCCGAGTAAGACATTCCGTTCTCGGGCGGGTGACAATGCCTGTTATCATTCGTCTGATATTATATCCTGAACATCCCTGATATGAATATTAAAGTGATGTGAAACACTCCAACGAGGTGTTCCGAAAGGTATATGCCAAAATAAGTTATTTTCATATATTTGTTATCGAAATAGTCACAAAACAGCTTGTAGAAAAAGTAGTATACAATATATATGGAATTATGATATAACAGATGTATGATGGTGTCGGGTCCATCACCTGTATATTTGAGTATCATCTGTCTGACCTATATATATCTACCATATCTATCTGTCACTTATATAGGGATCAGATTAAGAACAATATGCATTCTCTTATATATAAGAGTCGACCATGGGTCGCCTCGCATATATAAGAGAATGCATTGGCCTAACAATTTTAATAATTTGTTCTTGTATTCTTTAACAATTTTATAATTTCACCCATGCAGAGCCCCAGACAAACATGAGCAGACGACACTCTTCTATATGCTTCTATATATGTGTGGAGCTCCCTGCAGGGTAATGGGTGTTTTTTATTTGATGTCCTAAAAATTGTAAGAAACATTTATTTTAAAAAAATGATAAAAAATTGTTAGGCCAATGCATTCTCTTATATATGCGAGGCGACCTAAGGTCGACTCGCATATATAAGAGAATGCCTTGGCACAGGGTAAAACAAATCATGTATCTACCATATTTATCTATCATTTAGGGCGGAGGGGGCATCAATCAAAGTATCAAAGCATGTAACTGCGTGGATAGTATAGGCGAGGCTCGTTATAACATCGCGTCCATACTAAATACTCATTGATGAGTATATTCATCCGATATAGGAAATATTCAGATAATAAGTTCAACAAAACGACCGTATATACATGTATCTATACATGTACAAATGTATATTAGATCATTTCCAACCACATACCTTGCCCACATACATTGCCCACATACATTGCCCACATACAATACAAGTAGCTTTCATTATGCACTATACAGTTGTCGTCCGCTGTCGAGGGAGACATTGAGATTTGTCACCCGCTCGAGAACGGAATGTCTCCCGAGGAGCGCAGCTCCGAGTAAGACATTCCGTTCTCGGGCGGGTGACAATGCCTGTTATCATTCGTCTGATATTATATCCTGAACATCCCTGATATGAATATTAAAGTGATGTGAAACACTCCAACGAGGTGTTCCGAAAGGTATATGCCAAAATAAGTTATTTTCATATATTTGTTATCGAAATAGTCACAAAACAGCTTGATTGTTATAAACGAATTATACGCAGTAAATATCATTGGCTGCCCCACTCACACTGTGTCTGCCCCACGCTGTGTATGCCCCTCCCACACTGTGTCTGCCTCACCCACAATGTATCTGTCCCACACTGTTTCTGGCCTCGCCCACACTTTCTTACCCGTACTATGTGTGCACCCATCGGACACTGTTCGGGTCCCCCTCACACACTGCCTGTCCCCACACTGTGTCTCCCCCATAATGTGTCTGCCCATCACTGTGTCTTCCCTCCAACATTGCATGTGTTTGTTCCAACACTGTGTCTGTCACACACAATGTGTCTGCCACTCATTGTGTCTGCCCCCTCTCACATTGTATCTACCCCTCACACATTGTGTCTCTCTCCCACATTGTGTCTCTCTCCCACACTGACTCTGTCCCCGACATCGTGTCTGCCCCCCCCCACATGCTTCATCTGCCCCAGAAAACAACAAAGAATGTGTATTATGAAATGTCGGAACACACTAAGCGAATTTACGGAACCAGAGCGATTATGTTTACTCGCTATAAGCCTCTTTATTTCGTTTATGTAAAAGGAATTCACATGTCCCCAGGGACGTGTCTAGAGGGGCTTCCTGGTGTGGATGTTTACCTTGGAATATCCAACTGTACCCCTCTTGAACCAGGTTAAACTCCCAAGTTCTCATAATACCACCACCCCCCCCCCCCCCCCGGCTTTAGATTCCCTATAGCCTTGATTTTAGTTTATTTTAATGAATATTAGTCTTCGACTGACTACAGGAATGATGAGGACCCTCTGGGCCCAGAGGGAGAATATTTTGAAATCTGAATCTGAAATTGCAACATTCTTGCATATAGAAGTCTCATTCTAGGCTAATTCAGGCCTCGATTTTTTAAATTGATTAGCAGTTTTAATTGGGCACCGGGGAGGTACCAGGACCCCTCGACCACAATGCATGGGAGAACACAATTTAATCTCAACCTGAAAACTGTTCTAGAGGTCTAACGTCGATTTTTTTAAATTTGTTATCAGTTTTTGACTGGCCACCGGGGATAAACCAGGACCACTCAGCGCAGTGGGAGAACAATTTGAAATCTAAACATGAACGGTGCAAAATCCTAACATTTAGAGGTGAAACTACAGGCAAATTCAGGACTCCTTTTTTACAATTAATTAGCAGTTTTTTGACAGAACGTCGATGAGGGATCAGGACCCCTCAACCCAGTGGGAGAACATTATGAAATATGAACCTGAAAACGGCAAAATCCTATCATCTAGACTGGCACCAAGCTCTCCCAATATTGGAAATTTCATACCTGAAAATTCCAACTGATGGTCTTCTGATAACCGAGTGAGGTATCAACGCTGATGGTCTTCTGATAACCGAGTGAGGTATCAACGCTGTGCAGGCAGAGATTCAACTGATGGTCTTGTGATAACCGAGTGAGGTATCAACGCTGTGCAGGCAGAGATTCAACTGATGGTCTTCTGATAACCGAGTGAGGTATCAACGCTGTGCAGGCAGAGATTCAACTGATGGTCTTCTGATAACCGAGTGAGGTATCAACGCTGTGCAGGCAGAGATTCAACTGATGGTCTTCTGATAACCGAGTGAGGTATCAACGCTGCGCAGGCAGAGATTCAACTGATGGTCTTCTGATAACCGAGTGAGGTATCAATGCTGTGCAGGCAGAGATTCAACTGACTGTCTTCTGATAACCGACTGAGGTATCAACGCTGATGGTCTTGTGATAACCGAGTGAGGTATCAACGCTGTGCAGGCAGAGATTCAACTGATGGTCTTCTGATAACCGAGTGAGGTATCAACGCTGTGCAGGCAGAGATTCAACTGATGGTCTTCTGATAACCGAGTGAGGTATCAACGCTGATGGTCTTGTGATAACCGAGTGAGGTATCAACGCTGTGCAGGCAGAGATTCAACTGATGGTCTTCTGATAACCGAGTGAGGTATCAACGCTGTGCAGGCAGAGATTCAACTGATGGTCTTCTGATAACCGAGTGAGGTATCAACGCTGATGGTCTTGTGATAACCGAGTGAGGTATCAACGCTGTGCAGGCAGAGATTCAACTGATGGTCTTCTGATAACCGAGTGAGGTATCAACGCTGATGGTCTTCTGATAACCGAGTGAGGTATCAACGCTGATGGTCTTGTGATAACCGAGTGAGGTATCAACGCTGATGGTCTTGTGATAACCGAGTGAGGTATCAACGCTGATGGTCTTGTGATAACCGAGTGAGGTATCAACGCTGATGGTCTTGTGATAACCGAGTGAGGTATCAACGCTGATGGTCTTGTGATAACCGAGTGAGATATCAACGCTGATGGTCTTGTGATAACCGAGTGAGGTATCAACGCTGATGGTCTTGTGATAACCGAGTGAGGTATCAACGCTGATGGTCTTGTGATAACCGAGTGAGGTATCAACGCTGATGGTCTTCTGATAACCGAGTGAGGTATCAACGCTGATGGTCTTCTGATAACCGAGTGAGGTATCAACGCTGATGGTCTTCTGATAACCGAGTGAGGTATCAACGCTGATGGTCTTCTGATAACCGAGTGAGGTATCAACGCTGATGGTCTTGTGATAACCGAGTGAGGTATCAACGCTGATGGACTTGTGATAACCGAGTGAGGTATCAACGCTGATGGTCTTCTGATAACCGAGTGAGGTATCAACGCTGATGGTCTTCTGATAACCGAATGAGGTATCAACGCTGATGGTCTTCTGATAACCGAGTGAGGTATCAACGCTGATGGTCTTCTGATAACCGAGTGAGGTATCAACGCTGATGGTCTTCTGATAACCGAGTGAGGTATCAACGCTGATGGTCTTGTGATAACCGAGTGAGGTATCAACGCTGATGGTCTTGTGATAACCGAGTGAGGTATCAACGCTGATGGTCTTCTGATAACCGAGTGAGGTATCAACGCTGATGGTCTTCTGATAACCGAGTGAGGTATCAACGCTGATGGTCTTCTGATAACCGAGTGAGGTATCAACGCTGATGGTCTTCTGATAACCGAGTGAGGTATCAACGCTGATGGTCTTCTGATAACCGAGTGAGGTATCAACGCTGATGGTCTTCTGATAACCGAGTGAGGTATCAACGCAGATGGTCTTCTGATAACCGAGTGAGGTATCAACGCTGATGGTCTTCTGATAACCGAGTGAGGTATCAACGCTGATGGTCTTCTGATAACCGAGTGAGGTATCAACGCTGATGGTCTTCTGATAACCGAGTGAGGTATCAACGCTGATGGTCTTCTGATAACCGAGTGAGGTATCAACGCTGATGGTCTTCTGATAACCGAGTGAGGTATCAACGCTGATGGTCTTCTGATAACCGAGTGAGGTATCAACGCTGATGGTCTTCTGATAACCGAGTGAGGTATCAACGCTGATGGTCTTCTGATAACCGAGTGAGGTATCAACGCTGATGGTCTTGTGATAACCGAGTGAGGTATCAACGCTGATGGTCTTCTGATAACCGAGTGAGGTATCAACGCTGATGGTCTTCTGATAACCGAGTGAGGTATCAACGCTGATGGTCTTGTGATAACCGAGTGAGGTATCAACGCTGATGGTCTTCTGATAACCGAGTGAGGTATCAACGCTGATGGTCTTGTGATAACCGAGTGAGGTATCAACGCTGATGGTCTTGTGATAACCGAGTGAGGTATCAACGCTGATGGTCTTCTGATAACCGAGTGAGGTATCAACGCTGATGGTCTTCTGATAACCGAGTGAGGTATCAACGCTGATGGTCTTCTGATAACCGAGTGAGGTATCAACGCTGATGGTCTTCTGATAACCGAGTGAGGTATCAACGCTGATGGTCTTCTGATAACCGAGTGAGGTATCAACGCTGATGGTCTTCTGATAACCGAGTGAGGTATCAACGCTGATGGTCTTGTGATAACCGAGTGAGGTATCAACGCTGATGGTCTTGTGATAACCGAGTGAGGTATCAACGCTGATGGTCTTCTGATAACCGAGTGAGGTATCAACGCTGATGGTCTTCTGATAACCGAGTGAGGTATCAACGCTGATGGTCTTCTGATAACCGAGTGAGGTATCAACGCTGATGGTCTTCTGATAACCGAGTGAGGTATCAACGCTGATGGTCTTCTGATAACCGAGTGAGGTATCAACGCTGATGGTCTTCTGATAACCGAGTGAGGTATCAACGCTGATGGTCTTCTGATAACCGAGTGAGGTATCAACGCTGATGGTCTTGTGATAACCGAGTGAGGTATCAACGCTGATGGTCTTGTGATAACCGAGTGAGGTATCAACGCTGATGGTCTTGTGATAACCGAGTGAGGTATCAACGCTGATGGTCTTCTGATAACCGAGTGAGGTATCAACGCTGATGGTCTTCTGATAACCGAGTGAGGTATCAACGCTGATGGTCTTCTGATAACCGAGTGAGGTATCAACGCTGATGGTCTTCTGATAACCGAGTGAGGTATCAACGCTGATGGTCTTCTGATAACCGAGTGAGGTATCAACGCTGATGGTCTTCTGATAACCGAGTGAGGTATCAACGCTGATGGTCTTCTGATTACCGAGTGAGGTATCAACGCTGATGGTCTTCTGATAACCGAGTGAGGTATCAACGCTGATGGTCTTGTGATAACCGAGTGAGGTATCAACGCTGATGGTCTTCTGATAACCGAGTGAGGTATCAACGCTGATGGTCTTCTGATAACCGAGTGAGGTATCAACGCTGATGGTCTTCTGATAACCGAGTGAGGTATCAACGCTGATGGTCTTCTGATAACCGAGTGAGGTATCAACGCTGATGGTCTTGTGATAACCGAGTGAGGTATCAACGCTGATGGTCTTCTGATAACCGAGTGAGGTATCAACGCTGATGGTCTTCTGATAACCGAGTGAGGTATCAACGCTGATGGTCTTCTGATAACCGAGTGAGGTATCAACGCTGATGGTCTTCTGATAACCGAGTGAGGTATCAACGCTGATGGTCTTCTGATAACCGAGTGAGGTATCAACGCTGATGGTCTTCTGATAACCGAGTGAGGTATCAACGCTGATGGTCTTCTGATAACCGAGTGAGGTATCAACGCTGATGGTCTTCTGATAACCGAGTGAGGTATCAACGCTGATGGTCTTGTGATAACCGAGTGATGTATCAACGCTGATGGTCTTCTGATAACCGAGTGAGGTATCAACGCTGATGGTCTTCTGATAACCGAGTGAGGTATCAACGCTGTGCAGGCAGCGATTCAACTGCGCGAATGGATATTTCACCCTGGTCCTGCTAATATGCTATGATGCTGTGATCCTGTTGAATTGATGCGGGAAGGACAAACTGACGCCGTTACGAAAAATTACTGTATTGTTTCTAAAGTTGCAATTTTCGCGGTGTTTGGCTAATCCGAGCTATTTGAGAAAAATCTAGTGTGTGTATAAAACATTCAATAATATATATATGATGGCAGTGTTCAGTCCAGCATAGAGGTGGCGCTATAAATAAAATATGAGTGATTTGCTCACATTATAGGTACATGATGGCAGTGTTCAGTCCAGCATAAAGGTGGCGCTATAAATAAAATATGAGTGATTTGCTCACATTATATGTACATGATGGCAGTGTTCAGTCCAGCATAGAGGTGTTTGCATTGATCTGAGCGCCTGTGACAAAACCTGTTCAATAGAGACCTTTACAATTGGGGTGGTGTGTTCCATTGATAACACGTTTACCGTGCGCTCGATGGCCGCTCGTTAGTTTAGTTTATCTGATTCCGTGTGTATTCAGTGAAATATAACACCCATTTTAAACATATTAACGTGTTTGACCGAATGATACTGTAACCAATTACAGGGTGTAATCGTTTCAGCGGTAACCTGAGACCACTGCTGCCTGGAGCCTTACCGGGTATAGTGTAGCGCGGCTATTGGTTTTCACCCTCCCCCTTATTATCTTGCCGCGTGGACACAAGTCGCGACGGGTTCATAATCGTGAGGTTATCGTCGTCACGTCGATCATCCCATCCCATTAATACAATCAGTGTCGGAGGAGTGAAACTGATCTCATCTTGAGCGTGACCCATTCGATTTGACACCACAAACTATAACATTGTATCTACACGTGATGTACAAAGCAAGCTCAATGCAGAGTTCAGTCCCCTTCGCAGGACTTATATACCGCTGCCCGCACATACACGTAGTGTGAAGAAATGTCACATTTAGTTATTTGACACTTTTGGTTACAATTAATTCTGCATTATTCTGAGGAACTGAGCTGTCCATATTCAGTTGAAAGATTAGTGTCTATAGATCAAGCCAGAATTAATTGTAACTGACAAAGCACTTCAATCAAAAATGTTTAGATTTTATTTTAATACACATGTCGGCAGCGTTCAGACATAGCGTGGCGAGGGGGTGCTGAACTCTGTTTTGTAACTTGGTACAAAGCCACGAAGGATTAATGATAATGAAGTTATGCACCCATTCGTGAGAGGTCTCGGTTAAAGTTGCTTACACTCTTAAAACGACTGTGTGGTAGAACCACACAGTTACCACACAGTTTGTGTAGCCACTTGATCGAGCTCAACATTGTGTGGTGAATTGTGTGGCAAATGATCACACATCTGTTGTGTGGCGGTGGCGAACAAATTGTGTGGATCGACCAAACAACTTGTTCTTTGTAGGCACACATTAAATGTGTGCTAAGTTGCGCACAAGATTGTGTGGATGCAGATGAACAGTTTATGTGTGGTAACTTACCTACATAGTTGTGTAGTTGACACATACAAAGATGTTTGGGTCCAGCACATTTATTTGTTCGTTGAATGGACACAAATATGTTTGCACTGAGGAAACAATATGTTCACCGCTACCACACAATATTGTATTGTTATTGTACACAATGTTGTTGGGCGAGACTACACATATGTGTTAATCACATGCGTACACATTTGTGTGGTTGATCCAAACAATAGTGTTCATCGCCATTACACTATTTGTATTGTTCTTGTACACAATGCTGTTGGGCAAGACAACACATATGTGTTAATTACATGTGTACAAATTTGTGTGGTCGATCCAAACAATAGGCTGCTAATTCTGCACACAAAAAATCATATTCAACGAAGAGTGTTTACACCGATATTTATTGGCCATACATATAGTTCGGCTATCGTTGGACGTTTTTTTCCTGCCATACATATGAAATGTTATAGTCTACTGATGCTTGACGTGCGGCGCTGGACGTTTTCGAATATTAACTTATCAAACAGCAAACATGCATATCCCGGGGGTCCGCGGCCTTCTTTTATGTACACAGCAGAAATCGTGATTGTCGAATGATATAGTATAGCTATATAGTCTTTAATTTCAATAATACAACGACACAAAACAAAACAGCCGTCTAACACATTCACATAATATTTTGGTCATCCGACGAGATTTCAAAGAAATTTAAAACTATAAGCGTGCATGTTTCAGTTCCATCAATGGGTTTCACATCAATAACTAGAATTTTCCTCCAACTTGAATGTATTGGAACAATTCGAAAGTCAGTCTCTGCTATATATCCATATATATGTATATTGCTATACTGGTTGGCTGTCTTACACCAGACTCACCCTCACGTGTGTAGAAGAACAAGCTCTAAAACTAACTGAAGCTTTCTGAGATCCCTTGAACTATACAAGAAAATTAAGGGCTCCAAAGAGGATAGTCTTTTTGAATGTATATATATCGGTGCAATTTCTGGGGAGAAATCTCGAGTTCACGAAGAATAGAAGTCATCGCCTCTTGCACAGAAACCAAACTACAGCACATGATATCATCATATGTATACCAAAATCATTGATTGTGGAATTTATGTCTAACTCATACATTCCACCGTGGTTCTTGGTTGGTTGACTAGAGTTTATCTGCGTCGTTGCCAAGGCAGTCATGTCCGTATCTTGTTATTTACATCGACGTCGCACCGCGTGACCGCCATGATTTCACCATTGAACCTGTAAGCAGAGAAGTTATTTTGTTTATAACATACCATTGTGGGAATATTATTTACAGTGTATGTACATCTATAACAGTATTATAATTC